>PVHY01013476.1:0-41245 GCA_004024945.1 Uropsilus gracilis | reverse complement strand
CCTCCCTCCCTCCCTCCCTCCTTCCCTCCCTCCTTCCCTTCTCTCTCTCCCTCCCTTCCCTCTCCAAATGAATACTTAATATACTCATATTGCTCTTTGTCTTTCTGTTTAGATATAAATGCACATGTGTTATATTTATACAAAACGTAACAAAACTTTATACAGAACAGTGTAGTGTTAATTTTTGAGACAAGTATTTGTTTTTGAAGTCTTTTGAAAGGTACATCCTTTAGAAAATGTGAAAATTTTCTTAGCTTTATTACCTCATTTAAATAGAAAGTCATAAACTTTACAGCTTTAATGCTATATTTTGAATAGATTGCTTCATATTGAACTAAATGTCTTAAAACTGTATGTTGTTATGTGGTTCATTATGCCTTTCTAATTAGTGAAGCTTATGCCTCCTTGTAGTTCCTCAAACATTCCTACCTAAAATAGTGTTTGTTATTCCTTATCTCGAAATTTTCTTTCTCTACATAACCATATGATCTATTCTTTCCTGTCCCCTTATTGGTGAGAATTTCCCTGACCTTTTAAGTATAAACCTACATATACCTACCTCTCCATATATCTCGTACTTGTTTTTCCATTACAGGTTTTAGTTTCTAACATATTTTATGTAGAAATGGCTATAGGGACTCTGTCTACTTTGTTCACAGCTTCACTCTTAATACTAGAAACAGTACCTGCAAAGAGTAGGCACTAAGTAAAAATATTTTTTTCAATGTCTGATTTGCACAAACTTATTTTTTAGACTTAATTAATCTTTTTATGAATTGTCCTGAACCTAAAGCTTAAATTTTGCTTTAACCCTATTCTCATCTTTAATATTATTTATCTTTAATATTATTACTATTGTTTGTAATAGTAACGAAATATAATTTTATGTGGAAGAATGTCTTAAATATAGGGAATATCCTCAGATTATGTTGTAGGAAGAAAAAAATTCTCAAGATTTTTAAATTTGGAAAAAGACTTAGAAATATAGTATTAGAGCCAGGAAGTAGAAGAGGCTAGTAGAACTATGATAAGTAAATATCTGAAGGACTCTGAAGAATGTGTAGGAAACCAACCATTTTGCTGCTCTCTGGAATCTTGGATGGTAGGCTATTTTTTTTTTTTAACATATTTTAGATATCTTTTCATTCAAGTAAGAGTAAGAAGAAAGACCAGCTTGGGTGGTGAGATGAGATTTTATTGAATTTTAAAGTTTCTTGATAATGGACATGGAATGCTTTTACATATGGACTGAACTTGCCAATGAAAAGTCATGGAAAGGCTGATTAGATCCCAAAACAAAACCCAACTTTTTGTGGCTTCCAAGAGACCAACCTGAGCTTCAGAGATGCTGAAAATTAATCCTGCAAATAAATGGGACCCTGTAAAAGCAGAGACAGTCATACTTATGTTACTGTAAAATTCCACCTAAATGGTAACTATATACCAGGGATGGGCATTATATATGATTAAGAGATCAATAAATCAGGAAGGCATAATGCTCATCAATATATATGCACCAAACAAAAGAGCACCAAAATATTAAGAACAACAGTTAACAAACCTAAAACAACCACTGACCACAAGTGGAAGCAGTAATACTTTATTTTGCACTTGTTTTAAGACTTTTAGATCTTGGTGACCCCATTCTAATTTTGTCTCTTATGTCACCTAGGCCAACAGTTAGTAACTTTTTCTCTAAAGGGCCCAATAATAATAGTTTAGACTTTGTGGGCCACACAGCTTTTGTGGTACAACTCTGTCATTATAGTGTGAAAGTAACCGTAAACAACGGAGTGTCATTGTGGTTCAATGAAACTTTGGTTCCAAAAACAGACAGAGGGCCAGATTTGATCCAAGTCTCAACCCTTGAGCTGGACCTTTTTATATTCTCCCTAGACTCAGGACCTGGCATTGGTACTACCGTAAGCTGCCAGTTTAAGGAACTGAGAGCAAGAATAAGAGAGCAGTCTTCATAAAAGCAGACTTTCTCAAGCTATTTTAAGGCCTCCACCTCTTTTAAATGTAAGTTATATTCTTATGAGTCCCATGGATGACTTCAATTTCATTATAATATCACAGAAATATGTAGGATTAGAAAACTAATACTTATGAAACCATAAAATTGGATTGCATTTACAAACTACATAATGCTATTCAAATTAATTACTCTAATGTCAGAGATGATAATTTGCTAAATTAAAGTTTTGCTTATAATATATATTAACTTACACACAGCTTCTTTTGAATTTATATACACATACTTTTGTTCATGTGATGACTTAACTTTCCCACCTCTCTTCTGTATTTGAACAACTACAAAACCTTCTTCTGTCGGGAAGGGTGACATCATTTGGTCCTCACCTGTGCATGAATGCATTTATACGTGAAATCTGCCATTGCTTGTTTCTCATTAGTCCCTGATGATTAAAGTGGTACAACTTGGCATCACTTGATTTAAAACAGACATTAATTTCTTGTGGCGGTTTTCAATTATAAAATGCCTATACTAATATTTTGAAGTCATCATTTATATGAAAACATAAAATTGAAATATTCTCAGAATTTATAAACTTTTAACTTTGTTCATAGACTGCAGTTTGGAAATTGTATGAGTCTTTCAGAATCTTTTTCCTGAAGTTAACGGGGGAGGTATAAGGAAACATCTGTTATTGGCTGTAAGATGAGAATCTTTGACTCTTTAAATAAAATGTGTCCATGTTGGTATTGGAAAAAACAATAGGCCCTGAAACTGTTTATAGATGCTTGATGAAAATAACATAAGAGAAGAATTTAAATAATGCTTATCAAAAATAACTTGTGATTATGGTTATATTGTCTGTTTATTGTTGACTTCAAATTGCTAGGCATAGAACGGTCATTATGCATATTGTAAGTTATGTATTAGATTAAAATAATAGGATTTTCTTGCCAAAAAAGGGTCTTAAAGATCATTTAGATTAACCACTTCATTTAACAAATGATACTGAGGCCAAGTGGTGACCTGATTTGTTCAAGAATACTTAGCATAGGAGAGGACAAATAGCAGGCAAAATGCAAGATCTTTTGGATGCCAGTTCTGGGATTTAAATTTTTTTCTATAGTAAGATTACATATTTTTTCTGAGACCTGTATAATGGTAGTGAACTATGAGCTTCAAGTATGTTTTGTATTCATCCACTTTTCAGAGCCTAGTACTGTGGATGAGTAATATTTAAGAAGTATGAACCAATAAAATTACAATTATGAAATCATTATACTGTATATATGAAACTAAGATGTTATATATCAATTATTTCTCAATTTTTAAAAAAGTATATGTGGCACCTTGAATAGTAACAGTTATATAGTAAATTTAGCATCTGCAAAGAACTATAAGTAATTTCCTATCTTGAGTAGAACAAATAATTTGTTAAAAGATCATAAATAATGGATAGTCATTTTGGGACTTGTACCTGATGTGCAAGTGAGAGGAACTTGATTTTAAGAGTGTTGTGAAGGGACCTGAAAATTAAAGAAATAAATTACAATGAAGGCATATGAAAACATGGTAACTATATATTTATGTTCTGTTTATATCGATTTAAATATTTTTCTTAAATTTTTAAAAGATAACTTGAATTTTTTATACTTACTGCTGAAATTCTTACTGTATTTCTTAGATTGAACTTTGTAGTATGCCACATTGGCTGTGTCTTGTTTTCCATGCTAGAGTTTTATAAGCTGTTTGAATAAAGGAGAATGAAAACACTTTGTTTAGATAAAGGATTTTTAACTTTCAAGATTCATTTTTGAAAATGCTTCAATTTGCACAACCCACCAGAAATGCAAACATACACACACATACAACTTCCAAGATCTAAATTTTTAAAATAAATTAGCATATAAATTTTAGTTGTTGGTATATGAATCACATTGAAGTTTCTTGTCTTTTTCTTCTTCTGTCTTCTTTCTTAATATTATGCAATTTTTTCTAGCATAAAGAACTAGTACCAATTAAATTAGATTAAAAAATTAGTATATTAAAAAAATTTGGCCATACTACTTAAATACTCTAAGAAGGAAAGCCTTATTTTCATTGCCAGTTGTTAAAATTAAAGTTGTTTTACTGAGAAGTGATTGTAGCAAATTTTTCTTGAGCTCAAGTCAGCTCAAACCAGTTCTCCTGTCTCAAACCAGTTCTGACTGTATCAAACCAGTTCTGACTGGCTCAAACCAGTTCTGGCTGGCTGAATGAAACCAGTTTGAACTAACTCAAACCAATTTTGACTGACTGAAACTAGCTAAATTCAGTTCTGATTAGCTCAAACCAGTTCAAGCAGTCTCAAGCCAGTTCAAACCAATTTGACCCAGCTCAAACCATTTTTGACTGGCTCACACCAGCTAAAACCATTTGGAGCTGGCGCAAACCAGCTGATTCAAACCAGTTCAAATTTGTTCTGACTGACTCAAACCAGTTCAAGTCAGCTCAAAACAGTTCAAACCAGTTCGAGCCAGCTCCAGCCAGTTCATACTGACTTAAACCAGTTCTGACTGGATCAAGCCAGTTTAACCAGGGTCAAACCAGTTCAAGCTGGCTCAGACTAGGTTCGACTGACTCAAACCAGTTTAAGCCAGCTCAGACCAGTTCAAGCCGGCCCAAACTAGGTCTGACTGGCTCAAACCTGTTCAAGCCAGTTCAAACCAGTTCTAATTGGCTCAAGCCAGTTTGAGCTAGCTCAAACCAGTCAATCCAGTTTGAGAAGGCTCAAACCAGTCCAAACTAGCTCAACAAGCTGGTGCAAACTAGATCTGACTGGCTCAAACCAGTTCAAGCCAGCTCAAATCAGTTTTACCTGGCTCAAGCCAGTTTGAGCTAGCTCAACCCAGTCTTGACTGGCAGTTCTGACTGGCTCTGACTGGCTCAAACCAGTTCAAACTGGTTCGAGGTGACTCAATCCAGATTGAGCCGGCTCAAACCAGCCCAAACTGGCTTACACTAATTGGAGGAACTGGCTCAAACCAGTTTTGACTGACTCAAACCTCAAAGCTCAAAATAGTTCTGACTGGTTCAAACCAGTTCAAGCCAATTTGAGCCAACTGAAACTAGCTCGAGCTGGCTCCAAGCTCAAACCATTTGAGCCAGCTCAAACCAGTTCCGACTGACTCAGAGTTCTGACTGCTTCAAACCAGTTTGAGCTGGCTGCCTCAAACCAGTTTAAACCAGTTCTGACTGGCTCAGTCCAGCTTGAGCAAAGTCAAACCAGCTCCTGCTGGCTCACTGGCTCAAACCAATTCAAATTTGTTCTGGCTGGCTCAAACCAGTTCTGATTGGCTCAAACCAGTTCAAACTTGTTCTGGCTGACTCAAAACAGATCATGGCAGACTCAAACCAGTTCTGTCTAGCTCAAACTGGATCTGGGCAGGCTCAAACATGTTCTGGCCAGCTATAACCAGTTCAAACTAACTCAAACCAGGTAAAACCTGATCAGGGCAGGGCAGGAGCTCAAACCATCTGGCCAGCTCAAACCCATTCAAATTTTGAGGACAAAATTGTACATAATTTTAGATCCCTCCTTCCCTCCCTCCCTCCCTCCCTCCCTCCCTCCCTTCCTTCCTTCCTTCCTTCCTTTACTTTTCCCTTCTTCCTTTCTTTCCAAACCAGTTTTGGCCAGTTCCAGCCAGTCCTGACTGGCTCAAACCAGTTTAAACTACCTCTGGCTTGATTAACCTGTTTCCAAACCAGTTCAAACTGGCTCAAACCAGCCCAAAATGCATCAGGGCAGGCTCAAAACAGCTCAAACCAGTTTGAACCAGCTCAAACCAGTTCTGGCTTGCTCAAACCGGATCAGGGCGGCTCAAGCCAGTTCACACCAATTTTGGCCAGCTGAAACCAGTCTGAGCTGACTCAAATTGGTTCTGACTGGCTCAAATCAGCTCAGGCTCGCTCAAGCCTTCTCAAACAAGTGCAAATCACCTCAAACCAGTTGCCCAACAAAAGTTTGTCTTGAAATATTAATGTTTGGGATTGTTTAAAACTGTCTAAGAAAATGAAAATATTTGCAGTTCCTATTTCCAAGACATAATGATTTGAATTCATTAGCTAGGGGAAACATTTGTTTTTGCCTTAATGAAGCAAATTTATAATGTTAAACTTTTCACATATTTTTTATTTGACAAAAACATAAAAATAGGTTCTTTTTATATTAGCTTAATGATAAATTTCACTTGGGCTAGAATTTCTTTTATCTTTAGCTCTTTCATCATGCAAGGTAGGTTTAATCTTGTAGGATTACACCGTATCTTAGATACTTAAAATACTAAAAATTAAAAAAAAAAATGAACCAGGGGACTAGGTTTGTACATTTAAAATAAGTGAGATGTTTAATATAGAATTGGAATATTGTATTTATGACTTGTGAGATGGAAAAAAGGAAAAAAGGAAACTTAAACTGTTATTCCTATCATAAACATAAAATTCAAGACTTGCATTTCTGTGAAAGCCTAATTATTCTCATTGTTAAATAGGAATCCTTCCCTCTTACATATATGTAAACAAATTAATACTCTACTTATATTTTACTGTTTGATATTACTTTTTCTAGAAATCATGTCATTTTTGGTTCATTTTTATTATTTTCATATTAATTACTGAAAGCAAACATGATAGAACCTCTATGAAGTTAAAAAAAGCCCTTTATATATTTTTCTTTTTCAAAAATGCTTTGTGTTTGGTTACTCATATTTGAAATCAGATTATTCTTTTTTTTAATGTTTTATTATTTTTTTGTATTGTTTTTACAATGTATAAGTGTTGATCCCTGTGGGAATGTTTCCCACCATGCCCCCTCTGGTCTCTGACTCCTTATTCCTGTTGTTTGTCCATGCTTAGCCCTTTGGTCTTTTTCTTTTCCGAAGCTATGTCCTTATCCTGGGTGAAGGTATGATTTCTTGGGACATGGTAGACTGTGCTACATAGCTTTCTGGTACTAATTTTGACTTGCCCGAGCTTGTTTGGCTTGTATCAACGCCTTTTTCTTCTTGGTGGCTGTCACTGCCGTTGTTTTCTGTCTCATTTTGTTGCTTCTTCGCCTCGTGTTTTAAGGTCTTTGGCTTAGGGAAAATGACTCCCACCCTTTTATTTTGGTAGAGCAGTTCCTCATTGGGGACAGTCATCAGTGGATGGTCGGTCTCCTGGTCTCCTCCTTTGCAGCTCTGCTGTTGGGCCACTGCCATTCTGTAGCCTTCCTCCCCCTATGTAAAGGGGGTGTACAACGCCCTTGCTGAAGGTGTCTCTAAAGCAGGGTTTTGGTCCCAGCTCCCCAGGGACGATGTAGGTGTAATGCTGTTCAACGGTTCTTTCCATATTCTTTTTGAGTCCTGCCCAGGTGATAGGTGTTTTCAGGGCCTTTTTTCTTGTCCCTCACCTCTTTTGTATCTGTGGTTGATTAAATCATCTGGATTTCCTTAATCCTGATGAGGGCTGACTGGAGTGGAGGCAAACCCGGGGTGGGGGTGGGGTCAGTGGCAATGCCCCCCCCCCCCCAGCCACATATCCTCCCCTGCTTCTTTGCAGGGCTGGGGTGCGTGGCAGTGCCTGTGCACCAGTTGAATCCAGCAACCTCCAGGCCAACCCCGGTCCCACCCAGCCCAGCTAGAAAAGCCAGGGGGTGCTGGTGTTTGTGGAACACTGTGGCCCTTGCCACCATAACAGGACAGCTATGGGGTGAAATCAGATTATTCTTAAAGCCACCCCCCCTTTTTTTTCACTCAAATGACTGAAACTCATACTCTGCGCTAAATTTTTATTTTATCAGTCAGTGATAATAATTCTAGGAAAATTATATTTTTCCATTTTGTAGCATTTTATAATTTCTAAAACCTTATTGTTGGCTAGCACAAAAAAGTAGAAGCAACTTGAAAGTTAGTAAATAGGTGATTGGGTAAACTAGTGGTAATACATCTATTATTAATTGTTAATTTTTAATATTGTGCCCTTGTTAAAATGACTGCAGTAACCCAGAAATGTATCTGCAGGTGTGTAGGAAGGAATTAGCTCAGCTGGTGTGGTTTGATCAAACTAAGAAAAACCTTCAGGGCTGACCCTTGGTTGTCTCTGGGAAGATGAACTCTGAACACTTGTAATATTCTCCTTTAAAAGAGTTATTTTATTTTGTTTTGTTTTGTTTTGAGACTAGGTCTTCCTATTTTTGCCTGTGGAAACCACAGGCTCACATTGCCCGGGGTACCACAGACTGAATCAATCCCCAGCCTCAGCTTCCCAGGTAGCTGGAATTACAAGTGCGTGCCCACGCCCAGCTATTTTTTTTTGGGACTAGGTTTCACTACATTGCCCTGGGCGGGACTCGAACCACCATCCCTGGCCCCGGCTGCGGCTTCCTTAGCTGCCGCTTACAGGCATGCACCACCATGCTTGGCCTAAAAGAATGTTTTTAATATGCCTGAGACTTTTGGCCATATAGTGCCAGATGCATCAGATATAGTTTATTCAAACAATGTGATTTATAGTGAATACCAGTTTTGCTATAGAAGCTGGAATCTGAATAACTTTGCCCCATGTACTTTGTGACTGACACCCAATTAGAAACACCAGATACCAAGGCTTGGGCAAGCTTTCCAGGTTGGCATCACACTGTGTGTGTGTTGTCACACATCATTACTGGGAGAAATGAGCATATCTATGCGTACTGCAAGCAGGTAGGCTAGACAGGCAGGTAGGCGGGGCGGGGCGAGGCAGGGCGAGGCGAGGCAGGGCACTGGGAGGCAGGTGAGCCCCTATTCCCCGCCAGGAATTTTCATGCTTTCTCTGGGTTCTCTCTTGTGTTTCCTCCTCTCTGGCATTTGCCCTGGTGTCCTTCCTGTTCTTCCAGGATGATGATGTGCTTTTATCATCTCCTTCCTAGGCCCAAGTACTGGGCCCTGGTATGTACAATTATGGGGAGGGCAGGGTGACACCTGGAAGCTTGTATCAGGTTTCTCTTGGCCTTTGCTTTGCTCCTTACCAGTCTGTATCCTTTTGCTATAATAAGCCATAAGTCTGAGTGTAGTAACTTTTCTGAGTCCTAATCAATCATTGCATCAGGAACTCCTGCCTCTCTGGGGTATCAAAGATATATATGATATATGTATATATCATATACATATAGCAAGGATATATATGAGAATATGTTGACTTTATTTGTAATAACTAAAATTGATATTACTAGTACTGATTTTAATTTACTGGTTTAGATCATTTCATTATGGTTATATAAGATGTTAACAGGAAAATTTGGGGGAAGGACATACAGGACTCTACTAAATAGCTCTTTTTGCACCTGTCTAGTGATTTTAAAATTATTTTAAAATGAAAAGTTAAAAAAATTAAGAGAGTGGTTTAGGGTGCTTTAAATGCATAAATTGACTGTGTAAACTCATTAAAAATGTCCACTGATTGTATATAGAGAAGGAAATAGGAGCTGAAAGGCAACTGACTTTTGATACATTGACTGTTTAGATATCTGTTCCTATAAACATTAACAAATACCTCTTCAATTTAAACACTGTTCTCTATCTTTTGGCAAATCTAGTTAGTTGGCTCCGGTTTGAAAATATATTTAGTAGCTGATTACTCCCCACTAACTTCAGTATCGTCACACTGGTTCCTGGTGGTTCAGAGCACTGGTTTTGGTTTGAATCATAGCCTCATCGTTTGCTAATTTTATGACCTTGAGTAAGTTATTTATTCTAGCTCCAACTCTTAGTTTCCCGTATGAAAAGCATGGATAATAATATATGACTCATGGGGGTGTGAGGATGAGGATTAAATGAGATAATGTCTGTAATGCTGTTCATACAATGTTTGACACATTCAGTAAAAGATAGCTATTAACTATTAATTTTAGTAGTTACCTCATTCTAGATGTTTAGTATAACTCTTTCCTTCTAGTACTTTAATTCACAAGACTGCACACTCTGCAAAAGGAAAAAACATATCTTATTCACTGTTGTAGTCCTTGCTGATTTGTTGATGGAAGATGTTATTACCTGGACCCTCCTATATCTGGTTAACTCAATTTTTCTTTGGGGCACAGATTTTCTTCCTCTTTTCCTTTTTAGTTTGATCTCAGCAGTTGTATACAGAACTCTGTGTTGGGCATGATGAGATCATAAATAGGAATAAACTGTAGTCTTTGCGTCTATAAATTGTTAATTGTAGGAGACAAATAACTTTCTGTGGTATAAAGGAGAATTAAACAATATTTTGTCTACTTTTTCTCTTTCTGTTTCTGACAGATAATGTAAGTAGTCTGGTGTTCGCTGATTATGTAACTACTAATGTAAGTAGTCTGATTTTTGTTTGGGACAAACATGGAAAAATAAAGGGTGTTAGCAAAGGTTTTTATAAACTCTAGTTAAATTCTTATTCTGCCAAATGTTGACCTGTTCTGTCCATTCTTATTCTGAAAGATAGTGTTCTTTTGGAGACAGATAGGAATGCTTATGGTCAAGTACAAGTGTAATTTCAAAGTTGTGTTGTTAAGAAATTGTTAGAAATAAAAGCAAGTTGCAACTTTTACTTAGCTTTTAATGTTACAGTAAGTATGAGTTTTCATTTTTTTTTTTCCGTTAGCATTGAGTTGTTTATGGTAGAGCTTCGCTTTCAGACCAATTGTCTTTTTTGCCTTCTTGGAACCTTCCTGAATCTCTTGATCTTCCTTCTTTCTCTTTTTTCATGGTAATCCAAATGATATCGGTGTAACTCAGTTTACTCATTTTGTTCCATGGTGATGGTAACAGGGCTGCTGGGTGTAATCACACAGACACTAAAAAGACACTAATTTTCAGATCTCAAGAGACCCATAAACACCATCCAGGTAACCTGCAACAGGAAAGGACATTTTCTAATTCCACCAAGAAAGGCCCTAATATAGCATTATGGCATTGTGGTTTTCATTTGCATTTTCCTAGTAAGTGATAATGAACATCTTTTCCTCAATAGCCATTGTTATATCTTCTTTTGAAAATGTCTATTTGGATTCTCTAATTTTTAAATTAGATTGAATATTTTTTTGTTCTTGATTTGTATGAGTTCTTTACATATTTAGTTTTTTATAGATAACTCCTTGTCAGATATATGATTTGTGAATATCATCTCCCATTCAGTAGGTTGTCATTTCATTTCAAAGATGTTTTCTCTCACTGCAGAAGTTTTTTAGTTTTATATAGTACCATTGTTCAATTTTGCCTTTGTGTTCCTTCTTGTTGGAGATAGTATATAAAGGCAATTGATATTGAAGAGTGGAGTCTGTGTTTTCTTCTATGTATTTTATGGTTTCAGTTCTTATATTCAGTTCTTCCCCTTTTGAATTAATTTTGGTCTATGATATGGATATTGGTCTATTACATTCTTTTGCGTACAGATTCCAGTTTTCCCAGCATTGTTTATTGAAAACTTTCCTTTATTGTATGCTCTTCACACCTTTGTTATAAGTTAGTTTTCTACATATGTGGGAGTTTATTTCTGGATTCTGATTTCTGTTCCAGTGATTTGTATGTCTTTTTATTTCAACACTATGCTACTTTTTATTATTACAGTTTTGTAGTATAGTTTGAGATTGGGGTGGATAATATTTCCATCTTTATTCTTTTTCTTAGAATTTCTTTGACTACCTAGGTCTTTGGGGTTTCAGATGAATTTTAGAAATTTTTTTTGGTTCTATTTCTGTGAAGAATACCATTGGGATTTTGGTAGGGAATGTATTATTCTATATATTGGTTTAGGTAAGGTGGTCATTTTAATAATATAAATCTTCCAGTACTTGGGCATAGGCTATCTCTACATTTTTTGATATCTTCATCTATTTCTTTCAACAATGTATTAGGTCTTTCATTTCCTTGGTTAAATTTATTCCTAGGTAATATTTTCTTTTTGATATGATTGCAAATGGGATTGTTTTTATAATTTCTCGTTTAGCTAATTTGTGGTTTGTGTCAAGGAATGCAGCAGATTTTTATGTTAATTTAGTAGCCTGACACTTTACTTTGTACATTTATTTACTTATAATAGTTTTTGGTGGTATCTTAAGGTTTTCCTAAGTATTTTATATGATCAGGAAATAGTGGTTTTACTCCCTTTTTAATTTAGATATGTTTTATATTCTTTTCCTATCTTATTGCTCTGACTAGAACTATGTTGAACAGTAGTGATGAGAGTGGACATCCTTGTCTTGTTTCTAACCTTAGAGGAAAGGAAAGCATTCATATTTATACCATTAAAATGATTTTTGCATGTGTTTTTGCTATATGACGTTGGCTGTGGTTTATCATGTATGACCTCTGTTATGTTTAGGTGTTTCCTTCAACACTCTTGACTTTATTATTAATGGATATAAAATCTTGTCACAATCTTTTTTTGACCTCTATTGAGATGATCATATGATTTTTATTCTTTTCATGTGGTGTATGATGTTAATTGGTTTGTCTTTGCTGAACCATCCTTGCAGTCATATACTAAATCCCACTTGATCTTATTCTAGAATATTTTCAGTGTACTAGTGAATATAGTTTGCTAGTATTTTGTTGATGTTTTGCATGTAGGTATCAGAGGTAAAGGTCTAGAGCTTTCTTTTTTTTTGAACGTCCTTGTATGTTTTCGGTATCAGGTTGATGTTGGTCTTATAAACTATGTGTGTAAAGTGTTACATCCTCTTCAACTTTTTTTTGGAAGAGCTTGACTTTTCAAGCTCTTTTATGGGTATTAGATCTTTGGAAGTTGGTAGAATTCATCTGTGAAGCTGACCTGGGCTTTTATTTTGTGAGATGCTTTTGATTATGGTTTCAATTTCTTTTCTCATGATCTGTCTTTCAGATTTTCTGTTTTCTTTTTGAGTCAGTCTTGAATGGTATATAACTCTAAGAGCTTGTCCATTTTTTTCTAGGTAGTCTAGTTTTTTTTTTGATATAGATGTTTTAGAAGTCTCTTGTAATTCTTTATATTTTTGTGACAGTTGTTTAACTTTTGTTTCCCTTTCATTCCTGACTTTAGAACAATAAATTTAAACCTGATTTTCATTTTTTATGTAATGAATCAGAATCTTCATTTTTAATAGGACCCCTACATAATTTACATATACACTAAAGTTGGAGAAGTGTTATTTTAAACTATCTTGAATTGGAATTTAAAAATTTTTTCTTGCAACTGAAAGCTCCCAGAAATGCATCCTAGACGTTTTTCCTCTTAGGAGTTGTAAACTCTTGTAGACTTGCTTCATGACATAGGGTAGTATGAGAGATACCTTTCTGATTATAACAGAAGCAGCATCAGAATACAGAGTTTAAAAAATTCTCATCACACTTTGACTGATATGTGATTTATTTTGGGATTGTTTTTGTAGTTATTTTTAGATGAAAACTGTATTCCTTACTACTTGTGGGCAGAAAGTCCCTGATGTTATTTTTGGCAAGTTGGGAACTGTGAGTTTAGCTGTGCTGAGTGAAAGCCAGCTTTGAGAGTTGCATTTTGTCTCCCTGAGGATTAGCCTTCCCATTTTCTCCCCAGCTTTATTCCTATTTCAACTAGGCAAGAATTTTGTACTGTACTTCCACTTTAGAACCATTAACCTCTATATATAGTGTGACAATTGCTAACGACTGCCTTTTAGACAGATGTGTATTTCAGTTACATAGAGAAAAGAGTTTCATTTCCCTCTTCTAAATTGTCCATGTTTATAAGGGTTAATGATATGACTACATTAAATCCACTAGCAATCTGGGGATTTTACTTGACAATTCTTTTTCTTTTTCTTCTTATGAGTTAGAAGATACATTCCAAAAGTGCTGTAAAACATATTAAAAATTTTTAGTTCTTGTTTGCCCATTTTTCCAGAGGTCTTACTAAGCTTTTGGCAGGACAAATGGAATGATTCAATTTATATATCAGATTATTATTTCAATTATTTGAGAATGAACTGTATCTTTGTATGCTGTATAGGGAGAATTACCAAAGGTGTATATTCATTCAGAAGGGTCTTCATTCTAGTAGGAGTACATTTTTTGAAATTTAAAAAAAATTGTGGTATCACTATTTTACAACACTGTATGATTTAGGGTATGTACTTCCAAAGTATGTTGCTATACCACACACAAACACAAAGTACCATAATCTGCTGTAACCCACTGCATATTCTTTCTTTGATTCCTGCTACCCACAGTTTATATAGTAGCCTCAATTCTGCAGTTATATTTCTAGGGTTTGTTTTGTACTTTGTACTTTTGTTTTTACTTCTTTAGATTCTACATATTACTACATTTATATTCTACATGTTAGTGGAATATCATTTGTGTAGGATATGTTCTTTTTGATAGGAATACCATAGCTGTAATGTATGTTCTTCTTAGTGTATCATAGCAGAAAATACATGTTATTGATTTGTCCCATTGCACGTAACTCTAGTCATTTTGTTTAGAAACTGTCAGGTTTTTCTACTGAAAAGTTATTATTTCTGCCTTTAGTATTAAAGAGCTTTGAAGGAGATACTTTGAGACTCTGTAATTATCATTTTCTCAAACTTTCACTCTATTTTAGTATATATTGATTCTTCTTTACTCATTCAGTTATTGCTGTGGGTAAATGAATAACTGAATCAGTTATTATAGTGGTTGGTCAACCCATGATTTACTATTGCTGTCATTTGGTTTACATTTATTAATTGACTTTTTACTCTACTGTAAGGAAGAGAATTCCTTTTTCACCATTTAAAAAAATCTATTAATTATTATAAGAATGAGATAGCATTTCTTTTTGAATTTAGTGGGCTATATAAATCATTACTGTCCTTATCTGTTTTGATGCTGAAATTGTCTCAGATATATTCAATGGGAACTGTTTCAAGCTGACTTCTCTGTCCTTTTGACATATTCTCCTTATTTTGAGTACTTTTTTACTTTCTAATATAAAACAATGTTCCATGCTCATCATATGCTTTCCCAGGCTTATGTAGAAAATCAGTCCTTAGTCTGTTTACTGGAGAATCATATTTAGACACCAATCTGGACACTTGCTGTACTAGTTGATTATAGGTCTTCCTAGAAGACAAAACTGGGGAGGGGGAAGTGCATGTATGTATATGTATATATGGGTATGTGCATATATGTGTATGCATGCATGTGTGTATGCATGCATGTGTGTACATGTGTGTGCATTTATATATATGTAACATTTAAATCCTTGTGTATTTAAGTAGATCTATATTTTCTTTTATATGTATCTTGGTTTTGAGTCAAATTTAGAAAGACTTTCCCTATGTTGAGGTTAAAGAGGATCTATGTATGCATATACAGAAAAAGGGAGGACTAGATGGCATTCAGGCAAAAACACAGCTGTTTGCTATGACATCTGATAAGATTTATTGGACAGACTTGAGTTTAACAGTGAATGAATAAACTGGTAATTTGAATAAAGGAAAGACCCTGAATGAATTTTTTGGGAATAGACACCATACTGCCTGCTTTCTTGCCTACTTTGGAAATAGAACCCCCTTTCCCATCCCTAAACAAAAATTCCTATAGCTTTATTGGCTTCTGTCATCCTTGCTGGAGGGTAATGATGTCAAATTAGTTGGAGTGTGAAGGAAAATAAGCATAAGGGTCCTGTTTTCCTGCAACTTTAGTCCTGCCTACCAGATCCACTGCCAAGAATGTGTGAAAGGGCCTTGCCCAACTTCCCTCTTGACTTTAGGGGATAAAAATGTGTCATTCTTCCATAATACATAGAATATCTATCAAATTATATTCTTGTAACCCAGGAGTTTAATTATCTTTGCTAGTATTGTTTAGAGTTACAACATGTCAAGTTTCTGCCCTTACTTTCTAAGTCTGCCAATACAAAAAAAGTAATATTTTCTTTTGGTGCCTGAAGCTTTTTTCCTCCTTAGCTCTCATTAAGAGAATTTGTAATTTAGACATTTGAATAGGAATAAAGGAAGTAGCCAAAAACTTTTCAATAGCTTCGTTAAAATGCATAATAGCATGTGTTCAAAGCAATCTTTGGAAGAAAGATAAAAAAATCCTGGATAAAGTCATATAGGGTACATCAAAGTCAGGCTTGCTAAGTAAAAGTGAGAGGAGGTAATATATATCCTACCTAGAGGTCCTGAAATATTTTTGCTTGGAAATTTCTCTGACAACTTTGTTCCCCTTTTAGGTGGTTGATGAACCCAAAGAAATTTCCAGTTTTGCTCACTCTGCTAGTATTTGTGTTAAGTTAAATTCACCACATCATCATGTAATCTCACATTTTTGCATAAATGCTTTCCCTTTGAATGTAAGAGTTTGCACTATACTCAAGAAGACAGGCAATTATAGTATTCTGTGAAGATTAACGAAGTTTAGTACTCTGCTGCTAGACCACTCATAGTTGGAATGAAGACTTAGAAATCTAGTATTTATATCTTGAGTTTTTTTAATTGAACTGGCAGTTCAACAGGTTAAGATTGACTATGGGTTAGTTGAAGAATGGTTTCTGCCACATTCTGGAAAAGAAAACTTTGTTTATTTTCTTTGTCACCATCATCAGAGGGAAACCATTATTTATTATTAGTTGAATGAATTTAAAGTTTAATATATCTATTTATAAACTTTTTTTTGTATGTATGGCACCATTATGTTTATAAGAACATACTATTTTAAAATCACTATAGAATAGTAAAAGGGAAGACATTTTCAGTTGTTAGCTTTAGGAATAGGAATTAACTGAATTTCCTTTATAATATATTTTACCTTTTCAGGTGGTCCATTGATTTATGCTAATAAAGTAATGATTTCCTAAAATAATAATGAAATTTTTTCTTGTGAAATTCTTTACTATTAAATTACTATGTATTGAAAGATTTATTAAAAACAAATTGAAGATCCACAAAATGTTGCCTAGTTAAAATATGTGGTTTAAACTTTGCATTTTTTTCTTTTACATATTTTGGCTGTAATATATAATGTCACAGTTTTGTGTTACATCACTATTTCTCTCATATAAATATGGAATTGTGTTTATGTCTCACCTAATTTCTCATCTGGTCAGTTACTATATATACAAATTAATGGAATGAGAACATAAAGAAAATGGCAAGGGGAGAAAATGATAATCTAATGAAGATTATTACTTAAAAGTTAGGATATTTTGTAAGATTCAAAGTCACTAAGTTCCTATAATGTATGAACATCAGAGATCTGAGAACACGAGTTAATCCGCTCAACATCTATTGCTAGTACATTTGCTCTATAGCAGAGTCTGTGCTAGGCCCTGGGAAAACAGGTTGAGTTACAATGTTATCTCTGCTCTGTGACTGTTCTTAACCCCAAAGAAAGAAATTTTACATATAGCCAGGCACGGTGGCGCGTGCTTGTAAGTGGCAGCCTAGGAAGCCGCGGCGGAGACTGGGGATCACGATTCGAGTCCAGCCTGGGGCAACATAGTGAAACCTAGTCCCAAAAAATTAGCTGGGTGTGGTGGTGCGTGCCTGTAATTCCAGCTACCTGGGAAGCTGAGGCTGGGGATTGCTTGAGTCTGGTACCCTGGGCAACATGAACCTGCGGTTCCACAGGCAAAAACAGCAAGACCTGGTCTCCAAAAAAAAAAAAATATATATATATATATAAAATTTCTTTTTTTTACAACATATATATGTTGTATATATATATATATATAAATGTTGTAAAAAATTTTACATATAAACAAATGTAATAGAGGATTAAAATACAGTGGAATATGTTTACCAAACAAGTTAAGGTATGTAACAGGAAGTCAAACATGGAAATATACTACTATTTGTGAAAAATTCTATTTGGTTGTAGCATGGAGTAAGAGGATGGACTAGGAAAACATGTGAGCCCGCCATAGAAGAAGCATGCTATACTCAGCATTTGAATTCATTCCTCTTAAGAACTGAGTTTCTCAAAATTGTGAGATCAAAAGAATCAAGTGACATTTGAAATGAAAATGGATTCTTAAACTAACTTCTAGACCTAGAAAATTAGAATCCTTAGAGGGAGAGCTGAAGTTCTTCAGTAGTTCTTATTGTAGCCAATATATTGAGCAACTTTAATTTATTAAATATAAGCAAGTATTATTTCCTAGATTTTCTAGTCTATGTGAGATATTCCTTTGGTATCTTCAGTGAATTCACAGTGCACATGTGTGTGTACCCACAAATGTATATATGGATGTATAGTTTGTTGGTTATTAAACAGTCAAGGCTAGCATAAGATTTTGGCAATTATATCATCCCGGTCATGCTAGAGCTGTGACTCAGGCTCTTGTGATTAAGTTCAGGGGGTACTGTGTTCCTTTTGCCTTTTCAAGATCCAGGTCCTTGATATGGGCAAGGGAGTATGGGAGTAGTGGGACTAGAGGTTTTCAGAGTGGTTGATAGAGGGCAGTGTTCCAGATCTTCTAAGTCTGCTGGTTATCGGTGGCCTATACCAATGAACTCTTAGCCTAGATATTTCCTTCAGGTTGTGTCCAACTTCATCTGAACCTCTTCTTTCAGCAAGGACCTCTATAGAAAAGGGTAATAGACCTTTTTCTGGTAGTTCTTTTTTTAAAAAAATTATATATATATTGCATCTCTGTATTCCCTGGGGTTCTATTAGGGTCCTTTCTTCTGAGTGTGGTTGTACACTTGGTGATCCTGTTTCTCCATTCTTCTCTCACTCCATGTTTCTTTACTTGGAGGCAATCAGAACTAATAAGGTCCTCTTATATGCTCTCCAGGAACATTAGTCCTCTTCTTAACAGGCAAGCTACATACATTAGAATCCATACTTGGATTTTGAGCTTCAGATTTGAACTGTTCTAGCCAGTCCTTATCTCCAGATAACTAGCTCCATATGTCTTTATGCTTAGGTGCTTATAGGTTCTGCAGCTTAGTAAATAGTCAACTTGGGACCAAGATGCCAATGTAGGCATCTTTTCCTCTCAATTTGACTAGTTATCTTGAAATGCACCATAAATTAATAATGGCCACTATCCCCTTTCTCCCCAAGAGTCTAAAGTTCCAGATTCTTCTCTTACCTTACCTTTCTCCTTGGTAGGGTTGCTTGAATTCAGCAGTCAGTTTTGTTACTTCTTAGAAAACCTTGGGGGAAGTTTCTGGACATAATTTTTGGTATTTTCCCTCAGGCTGGCATTTACTGCCTCTTGCTTTCAACTGTGGGTCCTACTTTTTGATACTATGACAAAAGGACACCTGTCACTTAACAGCTTGTTAGGTTATAATCATGTATGTCTAGGAAGCTTTAGTACAGGTAGAGGAAAACATAATCAGTTTTTCATTTTTTAGTATTGAAAATATAATTTAAATAAGTATCTTAATGGAATTGTACCTTTGTATTTTATAGGCATTGAAGTACCATAATTTGTCTGCTTTAGAATACAAAACAAAGTAAACATACACATGAATATGAACCTTTATAAAATATCAATATCAGTAATTTTGATGACTGTAGAGATGAAAAGGCAGCATGGATTCAGTGACTAGTTTCAGGGCAAAAGAACTGGAATTCATTGCTATTTTTTTAGTTAACTTTCAGGTTTTCCAGTTTTATTATCTAGTACCATGGTTCAGAGGAACTTGGACTACGGGATGGCGCTTTCTAATTAGACAACTACAACCTCTGTTGTTAAAACTAGGACTAAGGTTGCAAAACAATTCCAGTGCATTTAATGAAAGTCAGGGATTTGGACTAAGGATCTCCTACTAGAGAAAAGCTTTTCTGAAATGAAAGGAAAGTTTATTAACATTTTGAAAAAATATACTTTCAATTCCTCAAGGGATGTTATTTATTCTAGAATTCAGAGCAAGTGGTTCATTACCTGGCTTCTACTAATTGGGGGTAGAGGGGGTTCCTTAAATGTATTGAATGACTAATAGGACCAGATGGGGACTTCAGCAAACCACCTCCTCATTAGTGTCTTTTGCCTTTCTGACACTTTTTTAGAATGCAGGCTTCTGATTTTGAAGACTTTCCTGACACTATTATAACCCTCATCTACTAGAGCATATCAATGTCTTTGCCTGTTTCCAAGCTGTTCCTATTTTTCTATAGTGGTAAATTTTTTTATGGTAAAATCTGTGTCCAATTCATTTATGTAATCCCAGTGTTTGGCAGGTGTGGATACTCAGTAAATTTCAGTGGAATGGATGAATGAATCTGATTAGTTGTTGTGTACTTGATGTAAGCTAGGTCCATATAAAGGAGTCCTTTCTCAGAGAGTTACTTTTTGGCTGTATCAGAAAGACCCTCCTTTAAAATCTCTCAAATGTGTGAGCGTATGTGAATACTTATTCTGAAGTATAGGATAGAGTGTATTTTCAAATACACTCTATTTCAAGTACACCAGTCATGATAGAAATGGATTTATAATGTGTAGGGTGAGTTAGTTAGGCTTTTTACTCTATTTGCCTGTATAACCAACCTGGGGTATTGCGTTTTCTCCATGATTGTGTATACATCTGAACCCAGTGGGTGTGCGCATATGTGAGTGTGCACACCTAGTCTAGGAGAACGGGGTTAAAGGAGCACAAAAAAGTTAAATAGAAGAAGAAATTTGAAAAACAATCCCATTTACCATTGCACCAAAAAAAAAAAAAAATACCTGGGAATAAACATAACAAAAAACGTGAAAGAACTATACAAAGAAAATTTTAGACGTCTACTAAAAGAGATAGAAGAAGACATAAGGAAATGGAAAGACATTCCCTGTTCATGGATTGAGGATAAATATCATCAAAATGACCATCTTACCAAAGGCAATGTACAGATTCAATGCAATCCCAATAAAAATCCCAATGACATTTTTTAAAGCGATAGAACAAAAATTAATGAAATTCATATGGAATAACAAAAGGCCTCGAATATCAAAAAACCTCCTGACCAGAAAAAAAGAGAATGGAAGTATTACAATTCCAAACTGCAAACTATACTACAAAGCCATAATAATTAAAACAAAAACAGGCAATCAGACCAATGGAACAGAATTGAGTGCCCTGAAATAAAACCACACACATATAGTCAACTAATCTTTGACAAAGGAGTGAAAAACTTACATTGGAACAAAGATAGCCTCTTCAATAAATGGTGCTAGGAAAATTGGACTAAGACATGCAAAAAAAAAGGACCAAGACAACTCCCTTACTCCATGTACAAAAATCGATTCAAAATGGATAAAAGATTTAGAGGTCAGACCTGAAACCATAATATACATAGAGGAAAACTTGGGTAAAACCCTCCAGGAATTACAATTCAGGAATCTCTTTCTGGAAACATCTACAGACAGCAAAAAAATGAAGGAAAACATGAACAGATGGGACTACATCAAACTAAAAAGCTTCTGTACAGCAAAAGAAACAACAGAAAAAACTAAAAGAAGCCCAACCGAATGGTAAAAAAATTTTTGCCCTCCACAATAGTGATAAGGGTTTAATAAAGAAGATTCACAAGGAACTCACACAACTAAACAAAAGCAAAATAAAAAAGGCCCAATCAAAAAATGGGGAGAACTAAAAAGATACTTCTCCAAAGAGGAAATACAAATGGCCAACAGACACATGAAAAATTGCTCAATGTCACTAGCATTATGGGAAATGCAAATCAAAACCACAATGAGATAACCACCTTACACCAGTAAGAATGGCCTACATCCAAAGAATGGGCAACAACAAGTGCTGGCGAGGCTGTGGAGAAAAAGGAACACTCTTACACTGCTGGTGGGAATGTAAACTGTTCCAACCTCTATGGAAAGCTGTGTGGAGGACCCTCAAATTAATGAAAATGGAGCTACCATTTGACCCAGCAATTGTGGGAATCTACCCAGAGAAGTCTTCAATGTGGCTACAAAGGGACACCTGTGCTCAGATGTTTACCGCAGCACTATTTATAATTGCAAGGACATGGAAGCAACCTAAGTGCCCCAAAACAGATGACTGGTATATGTACACGATGGAATATTACTCATCAATTAAGAATGACAAATTTGATGACAAATTCGAAACATGAATGTACTTAGAAGAAATCATACTAGCAGAAGCAAGTCAAAAAGAGAAAGACAGAAGTCAAATGGTTTCACTCATATATGGGATATAGTGAAAAAAAAATAAGCAAAAGCTATGAGGAAAAGACAAAACAAGATAAGCACCAAACTGAAGCACACAACTATGGCCTGGAGGGAAAAGGGGATGGGAGGGGAGGGTATGGGGTGGTAAATCCCTGGGATTGCAATGATGTGAAATTTATATATAAGTAAATTATTAAAAAAAAAAAAGAGCACAAAGAGCATGAACACAAGATATAGCATGCCAATAGAGAGCATAGCATTGAGTGAAAGAACAAGAGAATGATGAGAGAGAGAGAGAGGGGGAAGGAGGGAGGGAGGAAGAGAAGAGAAGAGAAGAGAAAAGAGAAAGTGTAAAGATTCCTGGGGGACTTGCCTGCCTCCCAGCACCCCTTGTCCCCCTGGCCCTGACCCTGCCTTGCCCTGACTGATGTGTCTGTGTAACTGTTAGAACCTGTGAAGAACCTACACAGACTGATAAGCCTGATGCCTGATGCTTGCCTCTACAAATGCTGAAAATATGGCTCTTAAATTTTAATGTGCAATCTGTTGCTTTACCTTGGATAAATAGGCCACCTGGAGTTTTCTTGTTATTTCCGAAATAGTATGAACTGATAGTACCTATTACTTACTGTTGTAGGCTCAGAACCTGCTGATGGCTTCATCTTATAAACATGAGCATTGGAACAAAGTTAAGTTTGAGTAGATGAGTAAAAGATGGAAAGAAGGATTTCACTACAGCTAAATTCTATTCCACCAAAGTTTAGTGTCAGTAGAGCAGTATCTACGAAGGTTGAAACTTTCATAGTCAAGGTAACATGTTAAAAATAGATTTATCATCACAGACCTCAAAATGCTTATTATTTTACAAAGAACACATTAAAAAAGCCATTGAATTACAGAAATGTTTTCTTTTTTTTTCTGCCCCATTCCTACAGAAATGTTTTCAAAATAGTTTTTTTGAGCTATAATTCACATACCATGCGCTCTTTCATGATATACAATTTGGTGTTGTTTGTTTAGCATCTTCACCCCATAAAGACACCCTATATTCAGTAGTACAGTTACTCTCCAATTCCAGCTCTTCTTAGCTCCTGGCAACTGCTATTTTGTTCCTATGAATTTGCCTATCCTGGGTGTTTCATACAAAATGTAATACAGCCACCAGGAGGTGGCCACATGGCTGTCTGCAGGCCAAGGGACCTCGGCTATTGGAACCCCCTTCCCAGTGGGGGCCAAAAAGCTGGGCGGAACCCCAGGTGGAACCCCTCTGCTGGTGAACCTGAGTGAGGGGTCCAGACAAGCTTTTAGCTTGTCTGCCCACCCAAATACCCCCCAGCCTGGCATAGCCAAGCCCTGTGCCAGCAAGGGTAGAAGCTGCGCCACCTATGTTGTCATTTGGGCCCTGCCCCCGTGCAGGGATGTACCGCTCGGGCCACAGTGAGGGGGTGGGGCTGGGTTTAGGTGCCCCTGCCGCTTCACTCTCACTCCACTTAGTCTTCAGGAGAGAAAGGAAGAGCACAAATAACACAAACACTATCACAGAATAGGTGCGGGACCAGGCAAAAGTCCAGCCCGCACAATTGAGAAGGACACAAGACATGGAACATTGAGAGAATCAGTGCATGTGGGACTGGAAAAATAGTTACAGGGACAAGCTCTCATGGTTTCACACCGACGTCCTCACTGAGACTGGATGAGCCAAAATCCTATTTCCGAGATGTCATCTAAGAAAGCAAGGTACCCCTCACCATTTCACCAGAGAGAAAGGCCACAGTGTCAGGACATCAGCCTCATAGCAAAGTGGCAAGCGGAGGAAGAAGAGATGATCTGCAACAGCCATTCACAGATACCTGTACCCATAGAGAAACCTCTTCACCAACAAAGACAGGGGCCAAGGCCCCCTAAACCAGATGCCAGAACTGTAGGGCGAACAGCAAAACAACACAGAGAACAGAATGGAGAGACAACCAACAACAAGAAAACATTGACAGACTGCAAATAAGAACAGACTGACTGCCCAACGCAAGGATAAGCTGAAAAGCTACCAACACGATACCATGTCCCAAGAACACAGTCCCTCACCCAGTGAAAGGACATTGCCACAGGAAAGAAAGAGACTAATGGAACACAGCTTTAACAGACAACAAGAAAGAGGGGTCTGAGTGAACGTCAGTGGGAGGGGAAGGTATCCCAAAAACCACTAACTGATGTAGAGATTTAAATAATTAAAAACCAAAAAAATATATAAAAATGGAATATAATATGCGGTCTTTTATCATTGACTTCTTTCTCTTGGTATAATGTTTCTGCTTATTACCAGTACTTCGCTCCTTTTTACTGACAAATGTTATGCCATTGTGTGAATACTTCTCATTTTGTATCTGTCCATCAGTTGGTAGACATTTGACTTGCTTCCACTTTTTTCACTATTATGAAATGTACATCCATGTACTAGTTCTTGCGCGCACATGTTTTTACTTCTCTTTGTTATATACCTTCTGTACATATATGCTTTCTTTTATACCAAGGAATAGAATGGTTCTGTCCTATGGTAACTCTGCGTAATGATTTCAGAAACTACAAACTATTTTCCAGTATGACTTAACCCTTTTACAACCCCATTAGCAATGAATTGAGAGTTCAGTTTTTCTGTATCCAACATTTTTTTTTGTTTGTTTAGTTTTAACTACAACTGTCCTAGAACTGGGTAGTAAGTGGCATCTCATTGTGTTTTTGATTTGCATTTCCCTACTGGCTAATGATGTTGAGAATCTTTTATATTTATTGACTGCATGTCTTCTTTGGAAAAATGCCTATTGAAATTTTTTGTACATTTGCAAATCCTTGCACATTTTGGATTATTATTGAATTGTAAAATTTTGTTATATATTCTAGATACAAATCCCTTATCAGAATTTTTGTCTTTCAAGTATTTTTTTCATCCTGTCTTTTCACTTTTTGATGGTGCTCTGAAGCAAAAATGTGTTGTGCTTATAAGTGAAATGTGTACCACAGGTACACATAAATAAGCTTAGATTTAGTGTACTATATGTGCTTGGTTATATCAGATCAGTTTCCATGAAGGGGGTGAACAGGGTGTTGACAACTGTCTTTTATTGAAACGCAAGGATTTCTCTTACATCAGTATGGAATGCAATGCTAGAAAGCCAAGAGACTGAAATTAGTAACAATTGAGACAATGTCCTCTAGCTAGAAACTTATCTTCCTAGTGTGTTATCCTACCTAGTTATAAACTAGCAGAGAAATGCTGGGGCTTGGAATGGTGAGGAAAGAATAGTTGTTTCCAACCCAAATGCCCTAAATAGATGAATGGATCAGAAATTATAATATAATTATGCAATGGAATATTATTTCTCAAAAAGAAAACAAAACAAATTTGATGCATTTATTTGTTAAGAAGTGGATGGACCTAGAAAGACTCATGCTAGTGGAAATAAGCCAGAAAGAAAAAGGGCAATACTGAATGATCCCACCTATATGTGGGATATAGTGAAAGCAAACAAACAACAGGACAGTAAAACTTAAAACTAACAAACTGTCACCAGAACTGGAGCATAGAGCAAGGGGAAGGGGGAGAGAGATGAAATCAGGAGAGGGATGGGCACAAGAGATTAAGATGATGGTTCACAGGTGACAAGGTAATGGGAGAACCTTAGGGTATACAGTGATATGTGCAATCAAATGAAAAAGAAAGGAATATTTCTCTTTTGTGGCACAAGTTATACTTTTAAAGATATAGCTTAAAAAATTGAACAAGAAACAATAAAGAATTTACAAGCTAAGTGGGGATGACAGTAGTTCTACTTTTTAAGTTGCTGTCAGAGAAAAGCCCTTACATATCAGTATTATGGTGCTACAAACTGTAGTGTCTTTTTTGACTTTAAGTATAGTGAGTTTTTAGCCACATAAAAACTCATCTCGAATTCTGATAGGAGAGGACAGGTAGGAGGAGAAAATGGAATGTCATTGTCAAGTATATATGGAGATGTTTCCCCCTTGGGCTGAGCATGTCTGTCATGCTGTTGTGACTGGCTGCTACGACCAGTTCACTGGGGTGGTTTGCTGTCATGTGTCCATCTTTTTTGGCTTGTCTCTCCCAGTAGCACATGAGAGCACATTGTTAGACCCTCAGTAGACCTTTAGTTTGCTAGAAAAGTACGTGGGTGTTGAGGATATTTTAAAAGTTGACTAAGGAAAATTAGAAAAAGATAGTATTTAGCAAATGATTGGCATAGGTAAGTGTCTTCCCTCCTTTTGCACTGACTTTGAAATAGAACACGAAAAGCTTTCTGAGAAGTATGTGCACGCTCTCCAGGTTTTTCCCTGGGCTGACCTTTCAAGATCAGTATGGGTTCTTGTTTTATTCTTGAAGTATTTTTAAGGTCTACTCTTTTAGAAATTTTCATATGTGCACTGCAGTATTATAACTGTAGGTACCATCTGTACATTGCATCCCCATGACACTTATTTTATAATTGAATTTGTAACTTTTGACTCTTTAACATATTTTGTCCATTCAATAAAATGAGGTTTTGCAGTTTGATATGTGCTGTAGTGCTTTTTAAATCTTTAAATTCTCTTTCCTTTGCCCCCCCCCTTTTTTTTAAATAAAAGAACCAACTTCAGAATACAGATAGCATTTATTTGTGTGAAAAGTTTTCTAAACTAGTAAGTCTTGTGGAATAATAATAGCATTGTATTTTAAAGAAGGCCCCTTTTATATCATCTCAAATTTGGTGCTTTGATCAGAGTGAAGAGGTGAGTCAGAGAAGTTTTCTAACATTAATACTTTTGGGGAGGTCGCACAACATAATTTTCAATTCATAGTGACAAAAAGCTGTCAGTTTTGATCTTCCATTCTGATGGACAAATTGACAATAAGAGCATATTGCTTAACAGTGACATAATCAAGGGTGTAGGATTTTCCTTTCCAACACAGCTCTTAAGAGATTTAGTACATAATGTAAAGATATTTTAAGGGGGTTGTGAAACTTGCTGTCAAATGGCAGGGGCTTCTCAGTCAGTGTACAGTCTGCTTTGCAGGTGATGCTATCCTTGAGCAGAAAACATTGATGCTCCATGCCATGTTGCCATGTCTCCTTGAATATAGCTCAAGTCCTATTAAATTAATGTTTCACGTGTGATAATATGCTCTCCCAGACTAAGGAGTCTTGAGGAAGTAGTCTCTCAACAATTTCAGGGCTACCTAAGTTTTCTTCCCTAACTTGTGATGAGGTGATGTAGTGGCTGTTATATTGATTTACAATATGGAGAGATAATTTAACTCAGTCCTGCGGGAAGGACAACTGTCATAAAAGAAATGTAATGATCAGAAGAGCAACGTTTGTTGTTGACCAGCTGTAACTATTAAAGATTTAAGGCAGTTAGGTTCTAATTTGAAATATGAATGGAAAAATAATTATTTCACACTTGTCTTGAACTGTTACTCTACTAGGTACTAGGAAATTGGAGTAAATAAGATTTCTCTAGTAGATCTCCAATAAGATCTACAGTACCTACATATAAAGAAAACAGACACACAGGCAGCTTTTTTTTTTTTTTTATTATACATTGACAAATCCTTTCCTAGTGTGGAAGCACATACAGTGGAGAAATACTGAATACAATTGACTATTCTATTTGCTGGGGTAAAGACTTTTTTTATGAAGGGCAAGAATATAATAAATGCATAATTCAGAAGAGTGATGATTTGAGACTAGCCCAAGCAACATATCAAGACCTGGTCTCGAAAAAGCAGCCAGGCACGGTGACAGGTGCCTGTAATCCCAGCTATCGGGAAGGCTGAGGCTGGGGATCGCTTTAGTCTGTGGGATCGGACTATCTCCGGCAACAAGACCTAATCTAAAAAAAAAAAAAAAGAACAGTGATGACCATCAGGAGGGAGGCAGAACATGTAGGATTTCATTGTGAGTGAAAGTGTTATTTACAAATTGGGTGATGGGTTCTTAGGTATATATTTTATCATTATACTTCATAACCTATGTAGTTTATATATTCTTTTGTTGCTATTAAATGTTACATAATTTAAAAAATAAAGTTATTTTAATAAATGCTTCCTAGTCTGAATTTATTAAAAAATCCTTTAGGCTAAGTTGTGGGAGAAAATACTGAATTCACTCAGTCAAACTGTTTCTCCATTTGTCTATCTATTCACCTATCTGTTTTTCACTTTGATTTTTTAAACACTATAAAAATGATGTAAAAATCTTTTCACATGACCTGAATGTCCTATTTACCTGCCTCTTAAGGTTCCATGTACTCTGTCCAGTACCCTGCATATGGTCAAAAGGATTCTTTCTGGGTTACCCAGACAGATGCTCCCTCTCTCTGTGTGTATGCATGTATGTGCATGCAATGTGTGTCCATGTCTATGGTTAGTAATATTTACCCTGTGGGGGTATAGCTCAGTGGTAGAGCATTTTGACTGCAGTAATATTTACCCATTGCTGAGCTAGGGGTTTGAAATCTCTGTAGGGTTTCCGTATTTGCTGTTTGCTTTTTGATTGAGGGCCAACAAAAGAAAAATAAAACAAAAATTGCTATTCGCTCTTTTATCTATGCCCCATATTATACAGTGTTCACTGAAAATAGAACTAAATTTTCTGGGAAAGGTCATGGCTGAGACTTTTCTCACCCTTTACTCTCCAATTCATGTTTCCTTCTTAGAATGTGGTCATGTGCTTGTCTAAGTCTGGCTTATGAACCGTGTAGAATATTTGGGCAGTTTTGTTTTTGAGCCCTACACTGTGCGCATGATGTAGTATTTAATTTGGAATGAGCCCTGAGTTTAGTCACATGTGCTTCTTGTGGTGTTTATCTTGGAATCCACAAGTAGGAGGAAAGTATTTTTGTATTTTATGCATCTGGACATTGTTCATGGTCCTCTGTGATTTGGGAATTCTGTTTGGGGCAAAATCCAAAGAATAGTATTAAAAATAACATGGAATTATAATCACATCTGAGGAAAAATCTTTGAGAATACCCTTCTGGCCCCAGCAGAGTTTGATTCTGATGGTGAACTTTCTTAACTGTGTGCTTCACTCACTGTTGACCTGAGTAGTTTGCTGGGACTTTAAGGTCATCTGATGGTCTGGCATGTGGGCTAATGGGCTGCCAGACTTTCTGAAGGTCTACAACAGATTTGACTTGTGTGAGGTAGGGTAGAAGGAGGATTTTGCTTCATTTTGCATGGGGCAAGATAGGTAAAGTATATTTGCTTGCCTTCACTGTGTCATTGCCATTCTTACTTCACAGGCATTATAAGATACCTGTGAGGGTCTTTACATTCATTCCCTCAATCTTGTCTCCTACCCACCTTAGAACTAAAAGCTATGCACACCTATGGTGGGTGCTATGTCTGAACTGGATGGGGTGGTGAGGGGTGTCTACTAACTTAATCTTTCCCTTAATTACATGTGAGAGGTTGTTATTTTAAGCAGGACTGGATATGGTAGTAGTATAGTACTTCCTACTTCTGACTGGAATCTGTAAGAATGAAAAGTGGGGGAGGGATGTAGTTAAGTCTTGCTGCTTTATGAGTGAGTTTGCATATGGACAGAATTGCTTTTTGGCCCCAATCTAGTTGTCTTTCATTCTCAGGCTTCATCTTTTATGCAGCTGTAGAGAGCAGGCTGAGAAAGCAGAATGAGAGCTTCTAACAGATTTGCACTTGAATAAAAGAAAGTGATTTCTCTTATTCAGGCTATAGACTGTTTGAGGAGATATATTTGCCTTTTCAGTTTCTGCATAAAAACTGTTTGCTTCTTACCCTGTAAATGTAATAAAGAAAAAACTAGTAAAATAGTTGGACCTGATAGAATTTTCAATATACTTAATAAGATTTCTTATATAATTCTAAAAAGAGTAAGTAATTGGAGTACACGGGTCAAAATACTGTTGAGATTTTAGAATCAGTTAAATATGGGGTAATTGGAGTGCTTGGATAAGACCTCTTAAGTAAGAGCTGCTTCTCTTTGCTGATTTCTTTGACCCTTACTCTGGGAGTTTTCCCCTTTACTTTCATAATGCATTTTGCAACTTCCATTAAAAAAATATCCACCCAAAATTTAAACTTTTAGCAAATAAACACATCCTGGTCCTATGATGGGAATTCACAACATAGCAAAGAATGGCTTGACTTCAGATGGAGAGAGGATAGTAGTAGGAACTCCAGCTGTTGATACCAAGATCATGCTTGTTTAATGTTTTGATGACTCTGAAAGGAAATGGTGAAATCTGCTGATGACACACAATTGTTTTTGCTGGTCTAAACAGGGGTTTCTGGGAAGTTTCTTCTGAGTATTTGGAATATTGGGAGAATTGGGCAATGTGGTGGCTTCAAGTGGAGTTTTATGTGAAGTGCAGGAATAATGTTCATACAGGAAAGGCACAAAGTCTGCCAAGTCCTTCTAGAGAAAGACTCTGGAGTCCCTGTAAAGGATTTGACTTGAGTTCTTCTCCTGAAAGGAACACTTAGGAAAAGGAACAGTTTTTGCTACGTGAAAGTCAAAACCATTATGGCGATAAAATTATAAATTTGAAGTGTAATTTTAAAATATATGTTTGAGTTTCTTTTTGCAATTTTTATTTTGTAATTTTAATACAATATTGGTCACATTTGTATGGTTGTCTAGGTTTGACCCTCTCTTCCATATTGTACCTCTTAGCCCTCCTCCCCCTTTTCCTACCTTCCCCCTGCAGTCACTCCAACTCCTCCCACTGCAAGTCATTGTTCCATGTTTGGCCTACTGGTCTTTTCTTTTTCTGGAACTATGTCCTTTCTTCTGAGTGTGGACTTGTACTCCTGGACAGCAACATACAAAACTGCTCGGATCTCTAGGAGTAACTAAGGCAGATAGGCCCAACACATCAGAAACTTGTAGGGCAAATAGTACGTAGTATGCTTCTCCAGGGTCCTTTCTGGTGTATGTCATGTGGTGCTGCTTGTGTGCTATATAGTTTTGATATCTTGGTTTGGGAGCCCAACTCCCAGTTGCTGGTGGTGCAGGCATTCCTTGTTGGGGACAGACTTACCAGGTGGTTGGTCTAAGTTCCTCTCCTCTCTTATGTTCACAGTTCTGCCAAAGGGCCATAGCCACATCTCAGTTACTTTCTTCTCCCATTGATAGCTAAAGACGGAGCCTTATTCACACTGCATATAACTGTGGGGTGGGGGTTTGGTTCTCCAACCCTGGAGATGATGCAATTAGAAATCTGTGACAGGTCACCTCAATGCTGGTCTCACATTCTTGTCGTAGTGGTTCCCCACATGCTGCTTGTCCTACCCAGGTGGCGAGTGTATGCAGGGCCATTATAACTTCATTTCCTCTCCTTTATATCTGCAGCTGGAGAGACTGTTTTTTTTCTCATTCTTAGTGCTGGTCTGATTGAGGTTGGAATAAACCAGAGGGAGACTTCCCATCACCCAGCCTGCACCCCAGCAGAGGTGCGTAGTTCCCCAACCCCTGCCCATGTGGAGGCAGAGGCTGGCTTCCCCAGCCTGAGACCCCTGAACCCGAGGTCCTGATACCCTGAGAGCCCAGTGCATAGGACTCACCCTACTGGTCCCTCACCCCAGCTGTGAGTTCCTTTCTTAATGCCAACAGCAGTGATATCCAAGTAAGTTCTGTTTCCCTTGAAATGGTCATGGGTGATTTTATGCTTACTTTCTACATTCTTTTTAAGGGAATAGTTCCTATTACATCCTTTTGACTGTTTTTTCTGGTATCAGGTCTTTGTTTTTTAGGTCATTTTTGATTTAATAGTTAACATTTGGAACCAACTCTGATGAGTAAGATGAGTGATCAAACTAAAAAATACATTTTAAATACCAGTTAAACTCAAGTAGTAAAACTAATTGCAAAAATTTTTTTTTAATTTTTAAATTTTATTTTTGTTTTTTTTACAATACATGATTGTATAATTGCTGATCCTCATGGGAATCCCATACCACATCCCCCCTGGTCACTTTGCCTCCTTTCTTTTTGTTGTTTGTTCATGTTTAGCCCTTTAGTTTTTCTTTCTTTTTTCTTTTTTTCTTTTCTGGATCCATTTCCTCATCCTTGGTGAGGGTGCGATTTCCTGGGAGTTGGTAGAGCATGCTGTTTATCTTTCCTGTATTGCTTTTGCCTTCGTAGGCCAATTGGGGCACCTTTGGCTTGCAAAAATATTTTTGTAGTATTAGGTACTAGTATTAGAATAAGTTCTTTTCTTTTTTTTTTTGGAGACTAGATCTTGCTATGTTGCCTGGGGTAATCCCGATCCCGTGGACTCAAGCGATCCCCAACCTCAGCCTCCCAGGTAGCTGGGATTATAGGTGCCCCCAGCACACCCAGCTGCTTTTTCGAGACCAAGTCTAGTCGTTTTTTTGAGCCCGGGCTAGTCTCGAACCTGCAAACTCTAGCGATCCCAGTCCTATTATCTCCCAGTGCTTGAATTACAGGCATGCGTCACCACATCCGGCTAGAATAAGTTCATTTTTAAAGCTTTAGATGATTCATTTTCCTTCAGTTTTATTGAAGCATAATTGACATAGAAAATTGTATAATTTAAGATGTACAGTATGATGATTTTATATATTGTGATGTGATTACCACAATCAATATTTTCAGCATTTCACAGTTAACACTTTTGAATATGTGTTGAGAATAATTAAAATCTACTTTCTTATCAAGTTGCAAATATACGATGTTATTATTAGTTATAGTGACCATGTTATACCTTAGAGCCCTAGAACTTTTTCATTTTTTAAGTGAAGGCTTATGTCCTTAGACCAGCATCTTCTCCATTTTTCCCACCCTTGTTCCTACTAAACCATCCTTATACTCTGTTCTGAGATTGACTTTTTCTTTTGATTCTATGTCTAAGTGAGTGCATGTAATATTTCTCTTTCTCTTTCTTACTTATTTCACTTAGCATGATGCCCTGTAGGTTCATCTGTATTACTACAAATAGCAGAATTCCCCTTAGAATAAGCTATTGATTGATTTCATGAATGTCACTCACATGGATATGTGAATTGTATAGGTTTGTTAAGATATACATATCATTACATTACATTTTAGACATATTATTTTTATAAATAACTTCTTTATAAAATTGTTAAAGTTCTATGCTCCCACATGTACTTTTAAGAAGGAAGCAGGAGGTTGTGTAGTAACTAGAGATTCATTTTATGCATTGGTATTTTCTCCTTAAAGCCTATAGCTATGTAATGAGTAAGACCTTATGGATTCATAGGATAGGCTCTGTTAGAGCTGCTCTAGGCTGGCCAGCTTCATCTACCCATCCTTCCATCGATTCATCCATCCACCCACCCACTCATCCATTTGAAAAGGGCAGTGATTCATATCCTCTTACCTCAGGTGCTTGGTTTTATTTGTGTTGTGGCATATTCCTGTAGAGAAAACATTGGTCAATTGCATCAATAACAGTGGGGTAAGTCAATGGTTTTCTAACTATATCTATGGAAATTTAAAGTGAAAATGGGGATAGTAATGGTGTTGAATCCTTGCCTTCTTCCCCCTTGATTCCCACCCCCAATGAGAATCCCTAGAGTAACTTGTAAAAATTACTTGTATACCCCCAGGGATTGAAATGATGTGAAATATAGATAAATAAATTAAAAAAAAAAAAAGAAAGAAATTGAACCAAAAAAAATTACTTGTATAGAGAATAAGTAATCTGGAGGATAAGAAAATAATTTGTGTACAGAAGCAGTTAGTGAGGCTTATTTCATTTCTTAAAAGAAAAATTAAAATTTTCTTTCTACCAACCCTCTGCTTTCCTTTTTGAAAGTCTAAGCACTCAGTGAGGGTCCCCAGCATCCCCACTCAGCAGCAGAAGTAACAGCCAACTCAAGTCTCAGCCTTAACCTCCCTACCTTGTTCCTGTGGATGTAATGGAAGCCATTGAACAACATCTGTGTGACCTTCTTGGTCTCAGACAGTGTGAACTTGACCAAGACAGAATCCCTATGCATTTATATTTGTGATACATTTTAGTCTTTATAGTTCTCTGTATTTTAACTTAAAAAAAAGTCAGAAGAACTTGTAATATAAGAGCAGATAGATAGTCCAAGAATAATGTATATCTTAAATCTACATGATTCTATATGTAGGACCTCAGTCCTGGATGCATCAAATCAAAATCTCTAGGGGAGATTCTATGTACTTTAACAAGTTATTCTCTGAATAAAATAATCTTTATATGTATGTATATGTGGGATGTGTGTGTGTGTGTGTGTGTGTGTGTGTGTGTAGCTAGGATATTGGGGCTAGACTGAGTTCAAATTATTTTGGTCACTTATTATCTGTGTTGTCTTGATAAATTTTTTAATAATTTTGTTAAACATCAATTTCCTTCTCTATAAAATGGAGATAATATGAATGGCACCTGTCTCTTGTGAAGATTAAGTGAAATGTTGAATGAGATGCACTTGAAACACTATTTGGCACACCATAAACCCTTGACAGAAATTTGGTTTTACAGAATTGACAAATAGACATGGCTCCAAAGAAGATGACCAATAGGTACATGAAAAAATTTCTTTCATTGTGTACCAGAGAAATACAAATCAAAATGAGATACCATCCCACAGTAATGAAAATGGCCCCTATCAAAAATACCAAAACCAAAAAGTGTTGGTGAGAATGTGAACAAAAAGTAACCCTTTTATTCTGTTGGTGTAAATGTAGACAGATTTAGCCCCTATGGAAGTTATTAAAAATAGATATATCATATGAACTAGGAATTCCACTACTAAGTATCTAACTGAAGAGTGCAAAAATATTAATTCAAAGAAGGTATATATACTCTTGTTCAATATAATATTTGCAATAGCCTAGTTATGGCAATGTTTTAAATGCATAAGGACAGATGAGTAGATTGTAAAGATGCAGTGTATATACTAAATGGAATACTACACAGACATAAAAACCATATAAAATCTTGCCATTTGCAGCAACATGGGTAGAGATGGAGGGAATTGTACCAAATGAAATGTCAGTAGGAGAAAGACAAAGATCTGATGATTTCACTTATATGTGGAATATAAAGAAACAAATGAATAGACAAAACTAAACCAAATTAACTTTAGAAATTTAACTGTATAATTGAGGCTACCAGAGGTAGAGGTGCAAATGAGGAACAAAAGAGTGGGGGAGGGAGCTAAGTAGACTACGATGGACGATTATGATTACCGTGGTGGTAGGTGTGATATACTTAAAGAGTTGTGAGTCTGTTCCGCTAAAAGCATATAGTGTCGTAAACTATTATTTTCTCTAAAAATAATTAAAAAAAATTAGTTAGAGAAAAAAATTTGCTCTTAATATTACGTGACTCTAATATGTAGAAGTAAGCATTTTGGTCCTTATTATGCTGATTTTCTTATGAGTTCAGGCCTACTTAAGAAGAAAGTGGGAAAAAATATTGCTCAGATACGAGAATGTGCATGGATATATATTTATATCCATATATATGATATATATCTTTTAGGTACGTATATAATTACATGTATATTATATTGTTGGTTATGTGTGTATAGGTAGAAATTTATATCTAAGTGGGTCATATGAAATACACAATGGGAAAAATGCACACCTTTAATTTCTTTGAGATAGAATTTTGAAGTAGCAGTTTCTAAATTTGCGGTTCTGCATTTCTGCATCTCTGAGATAAAATCTACAAAGGTGATGTTATCTTAACAGACACAGTAGATGGCGCTTTAGACTTAGTTTTCACAGAAACCAGCACTAGAGCAAAAAGACTAACACATATTTTAGTGGACTTTTTTTTTCATCATCACGGCATTTTCATCTTAGAGTACAAGCCTTTTAAAAGTAAGACTTTTTTTTTTCTGACAGAGTCAGAGAATAATTTTAGCAAAAATAAATTTCCCAGTTGCTATGTTTGTGCCAGGGTTGTCACTTGGAAAGTATTAGTTATGTTTTAAGCTACAAATATATAAGGAAGTTATTTTCTTTCACAGCATTGCCTTATTTATGAAAGTTATTTCCTCTTTGAGTCTGCTTTTAAAATTTCTGCTTCTTGTTTTTTCCTTTTTTAAATTATTACTCATTTTATAAACATTTCATAATAAAATTAATTTGAATCATATCAATTTGTAATGTAGTCATATTTAAAGTTTCAGCTATATTCTAATAGGTTTGAAAATATAAGTCTATATTTAATGATAATTAGTACTTCAGTTGCTGTTTTATATGCTTTATGTACTTGATTTAACTTATTCCTAGTCATAACTATCACGATTATTATTTCTTTTTTTTTTTTAAAGATAATTGTCTCAGAGCTGTTTAGTAACTTGCTAGGCTCACATATTTTTAGTTTTTGTATGAATAGCTGCTTCAAGAGTTTCACTAGTATATTAAAATTGTGTATTTTTGAGCACCTTCTGTGTAACAGGAATGCTAATTACCTAGACATAATATAGTGATCAAAATGGGCCAGAATCTTGCTCTTGTGGACCTTACACTTTTAAGAAATTAATTAATATATATGTTTCACATCTTTGTATTCCCTAGGGATCACCCATCACCTTCCCTCTCTGACCACTCCCTTCCATCTCTTCTTCCCTTCCACCCCACAAGTTGTGTTTTTTAGCTTGGTTGTTAGCTTGTTTGGACTTTTCTTCCTTGCCTTTTGCTTGCTTTTCCTATTACCCATGTATTAATGAAACCATTTGGTTTGTGTCTTTTGCTTTCTGACTTGTTTCTGCTAATATGATTTCTTCTAGGTACATCCATGTTATCATGAGTTCATCAAATTTGTCATTTTTAATTGATGAATAATATTCCATTGTGTATATATACCACATCTTTTTTTATCCATTCATCAGTTTTGGGACATTTGGGTTGTTTCCATATCTTGGCAATTGTAAACAATACTGCAATAAACATGTATGTACAGGTGTCCTTTTTAATTAGTGTTTTCATGTCTTTTGGATAGATTCCCAGTAGTGGGATTGCTGGGTTGAATGGTAATTCCACTTTTAATTGTTTGAGGGTCCTCCATGCAGTCTTCCATAGTGACTGGACCAGTTTACATTCCCACCAGCAGTGTAAGAGTGTTCCTTTCTCTCCGCATCCTCTTGTGGACCTTACAGTTATTAAATACCTATTAAATTCTTTTATAAGTAAAATCTCTTTGTAACCTACAGGATTGTATGGAGATGCCATCTTATATTTCAGAGTCACTGTGATTATTGGATAGACCAGGGAGCTCTTTCATAATGAGAAAGAATCATACCTAGTTTGGATGTATTCTTTTATTAAAATTTTTATTTAAGTATATTCATTGTAGCCATGGGAAAAGCATGCCATACTGCCATGCCACCCTGCAACTCTTGACTGTTAAATCATAAAATCAACAATAAAAATACAACATTAGTTAAACTGCCTTTGAGATAAGAATCAGGAAGAGTAAGGGAAATATGAGTATGCTAGAATGTCAAAACTTCTCATTGGTTATGTGGTATTAAATTATCTGAAGGTGTCAATCAGTAGTGGAAATCTGAAACAATAATGTAGTTTTAATAGTGAAAGACCATGGCATCTTCTAGAGGACTTCACTTCTATGCCATTTAATGTTGTTCAACAGGCTGGTGCTACCCCAATTGCAAAATAACCCTTTCATCTTAGGACATATATTTTTCTTTTACTTGATTTTTCTTAAAAGAATTTCACTGTTATTTTCATATATGATCCCAAGTTCCTGTGCTATATAAAACATAGTAATTAATGATGAAAAGAATTGATGAGGAAGCATAGACTTTGAGTTTTATTTTTTTAAAGTAATGACTTTATTATTTTTTGTTTTTTAAAAATTATATATATATATATATACACACACACACATATATATTTCACATCATTGTGATCCCTGAGGGTCACCCACTACCTCCTCTCCCTGGCCACTCTAGCTGGTCCCCCTTCCCCAGTTGTGTACTTTTGTTTGGTTGTCCATATATTAGTGAAACCATTTGGTTTGTCTTTCTCCTTCTGACTTGTTTCTGCCAATATGATTTCTTCTAGGTACATCCATGTTACCGAAAAAAAAAAAAATCATCAAATTTGTCATTTTTAATTGATGTGTAATATTCCATTGTGTATGTATACCACATTATTTTTCATCCAGTCATCTGTCTTAGGACATTTGGGTTGTTTCCATGTCCTTGCAATTATAAATAGTGCTGCAATAAACATCCAAGCACAGGTGTCCCTTTGTACCCACACACATCGAGGTCTCCTTTGGGTAGATTCCCAGAAAGTGATTGCTGGGTCAAATGGTAGTTTCATTTTCATTAATTTGAGGGTTCTCCACACTGCTTTCCATACTGGCTGGACCAGTTTGCATTCCCACCAGAAGTGTAAAAGTGTTTCTTTCTCTCCACATCCACAACAGCACTTGTTGTTGTCTGATTTTGGATGTGGGCCATTCTTAACTCATATAAGGTAGTATCTCATTGTGGTTTTGATTTTCATTTCCCTAATTGCTAGTGATGTTGAGCAATTTTTCATGTGCCTGTTGGCCATTTGTACTTCCTCTTTAGAGAAGTGTCTTTTTAGATCTCCCCATTTTAAACATTTTTTAAAAAAGTTTTTTTTGCTTTGTTTTTGTTAAGTTGTGTGAGTTCTTTGTGTATCTTTGGTATCAGACCCTAATCACTTATATGGAGGGCAAAAATATTTTTCCATTCCATTGGGATTCGTTTTGTTTTTTCCTGTTGTCTCTTTTGCTGTACAGAAGACTTTTAGTTTGATGTAGTCCCAGCTGTTTATGTTTTCCTTCATTTTTTTTGCAAGCTATAGATGTGTCCAAAAATGGATTTCTGAATTGTAACTCATGAAGGGTTTTTCCCAGGTTTTACTCCATGTATTTTATGGTTTCAGGTCTTACTTCCAAGTCTTTTATCCATTTTGAATTAGTTTTTGTACATGGTGTAAGGGAGGTATCTTGGTTCATTTTTTTTGCATGTCTTGGTCCAGTTTTCCCAATGCTATTTATTGAAGAGACTGTCCTTGTTCCAATGTAAGTTTTTCACTCCTTTGTCAAAGATTAGTTGACTATATTTCAGGGGGTTCAGTTCTGTTCCATTGGTCTGATTGTTTTTGTGTCAGTACCAAACTGTTTTAATTACCATGGCTTTGTAGTATAGTTGAAGCCTGGAATAGTAATAACTCTATTCTCTCTTTTTTCTGGTCAGGAGGTTTTTTGATATTCAAAGACCAAGAGTTTTAAATTGAGTCTATGACTGAGTTTTAGTAAATCTATAGAACTCCTGACATTGTGCAAAATTTTATGTACCTAGGAGCATTACTTTGGGAATAAAATTCGTAGCCCTCATGAAATTGTCAGAGTTCTATGACCCATAAAAGGTTAAAAATTATTCTAATTAGGACTTTACTCAAAGGTTCAGGATTCCTATCCATTTGAGATTATGAAAAGATTATGCCTATTTTTCACATATGCATCTTGAAGGAAATATTTTGGTTCCTTTTAGGGACTGTAGTTTTGAGATTCTGAGTGAATTTCAGATTGGAAGCTCTATGTTAAAAATGGAGTTTTTCAAACAAACGAATAAGAAAAATTAGAACCAACCAATGGAACTGAACAATGGAGTGAGAGAGGAGGAGGGGGAAGAAGGTGGGGAAGGTGAAGAGCACAAAAGAGCAGGATGGTTAGGGAACTGGGAGAGCCCTGGGGCACACACTAATGTAATATAAATATAAGTACACACATATATGCAATATTAAGTTTTAAAAAAACAGCCATCACAAAGATAGTTGATATTCTCTGTAGATATGTCTTCTATCCTGTTCCTCATTATACACTCCCAGAAATAATAATCAGTACACTGGATTTGATGTTTGCCATTCCTGTGGTATTTGAAACTTTTAAATCACACATCAGTAAATAGTATATTATTTTGCATGGTTTATAGTTTTGTAATTATGGTATTGTGATGTGTATACTTATCTGTAACTTATTTTCTTCCCACAAAAAAATAATAAAAAAAAATAAGTAAAAATGGAGTTTTGAAACTCAGCTCTCAGTAGGGATCCTGAATGTTAACATCTGGGTATATTGAAAGATTTTATTTTAATTCTACATTTTAGTTCAATGAATGGATGGATGGTTATTAGAAAATGAAGTAGAAAGGAATAGGAAAGGAAAAAAGTTGTTTTATTTTCTCAGTGGAATAAGCAATTGAAGAAATTATTCCCTAAATCTTTTTTCCTCTTTATTATCTTTATTTTTTCTGTTTTCTGAGATAGAATATATGCAAATAGCACTGTAAAATTTAAGGTTTATAACTTATTGATTTGACTTACATGTACAGTAAAATGATAACTATAATTAATACCCATCATCTCTTGTAGATACAAAAAAGAAAGGAAAAAATATATGTGAATTTTTAGGATCTATTTTCTTACCAAATTTCAAATATAGCATACAGGGTTAATTACAGTTATTTGTAAATCTTAAATTTCTTAACTTAACTTGTAGGAGTCCCTTCAAGATCAGACCAAATTTTTTTGGTGTAAGTTGGTTAATTGTGCCTTTTTTTTTTTTTGTCAAAGGTTTAAGTGTGCAGGAGGGGAGTAGAAACACATACACTTCTGTTTTCCATATTACCTTTGCTCTAACCTTTGTATTAGCCTTATAAAGAACAGGATAGTTACAACTTAAACTTATAGACTTAATTTTGATTAAGCAGCTACCTGTGATTCTAGATAAAAGAATCAAGAGGTAATATTGGATTTCTTAATTTCATGTATTTATGTGCTTTATTTTGATGTAATTTTAAAATTAAACAGTAATCTTTTAATACTGGTCTTGTGACACATAATCATAGTACCTACCAAGTAGGATGTGGGGAGGTTTTGCCTAAATAATAAATATGGTGTTTGGTTCAGAATATGGAGTTTAGTAAATGCTTAATAGGTATTAGCTATTGCTGTCATTGTAAGCATCATATAGTCTTATAACTGAAGCATGAATAGTAAAATCACCCAAAGACTTAGAATTGGAAGGCCAGGTTGACTAACCTAATCTTTAGCAGAGCAAATTTTTCCATTTTTAAAGAGCAACTTATCT
>PVHY01013475.1:0-33855 GCA_004024945.1 Uropsilus gracilis | reverse complement strand
TTTAAAAAATTTAAAAAAAAAAATTAAAAAAAAAAAAGATAAATGATAGCAGAGGATGAGAACAAATACTAGCTTTCAGTCTAGGATCAAGTAAGACCTTATAAAGGAGAACAGAAAATCTGACTCAAAAGGGCTTTAAAAATAACACTTCACATAAGAAGTTCCAAGTCATTGTGGCTCCAGGGTGGGTTAGTTCAGCAATCAGTGATATCATCAAAAGAGATATACCAAAGAGGGTGCCAGGGCGGGCCATCCACCCAGGTGGAAAAAGATAAATTGTTGATCTTCTATTAGATAGAAGCTAACCAGTGGCTCTGCTCCCTAGGAAGTCTCTAATTGTCCTTTTTCTTCTTGGTCCTCTAGTTTTTACCCTCTGAGATTACATTCTTGGGCTACTGTCTTCATGACTATATCTGAGATGGGCACTGCACATCTTTAGCAGCTTAATGCATCAAACTCCATTCCTAGTGCAATTAATGATCAACTTAATGAACAAATTGACCATGTGGAGCACAAAGTGGTATTAAATAGGAGGGGAGGGAAGGAGAAATGGGTAAGAAATAGGCTAAAAACATAAGAGGACCTGTCTGCTACAAGTACCTTGTATGGAACACTTAAGGGTAAGCTTATCTGTTGAGACAGGTCACTTATTTTATTCAAAAACCTCAAATCAAAATACATGTAGCTCTTGCCAAAAATTTAAATTCTTCCTTTGATGACAGTCATCTGGAACTCCTACAATTTTTTTTATCATAAGTAATAAATGGGAGCCAAATGATAAGTATTTCTTTAGATAACTCCAATCATGAGCAACTCAAACAATCTACTTTTGCTTTTATTTTTACTAATTTACTACCTACTTTTCACAGATTTTTTTCCTAGCTTCTTGAATATTTTATGTCATATGGCATAAACTAGATAAATCTTTCTCTGAATTAATTATAAAGTTCAGTATTTGTATCTGCAGATGTTGGTCTAAGTAAAAAGTGCATAAGTTTTCTCAAAAAACCTTTTATTGAAAAAGTTTCTGATCACCATCTGATTTTTCATTACCTATATCTGTTTCATAAGTTGGTTTCAAATAAATAAGATGGAATCTGTAGGGTAGTATAACATGGCCAATTGTCTGCAAAATAAATTAGAGCAAAGCAGTCATATCCTTAGAAATGACCTTGTTCCACAGCAATCATCTTCTCTACTACAGTTATCAGTATCTTTGACCACACAATGACATAATAAACATCATCTATTCTGATGAATCATTCATGCAATGGAACACAGACAGTTCTTTATCATAGATCCATACTTTTTATCTCTTTTCTACAGCATTTAGCTTATTTACAATGGCGTATAAAGAAGTATCTCCAATCATTCCAAGAAAACATGCAAAGACATTCTATGTGAACACTTGCTCTAAAAGATGTTATTTTTTTATTTTCAGAGGAGGGCTTTCCACAGAAATGTTCAAAACAGCCTCTAAATAGCCCTTAATGGATGAGTTTTACCCTTACTCCATAGGTGAGAAAAAGATTTAGGTTTGATTTCTAATATTGCACTGGTATCATAATTTTAGTTCCTAAATAAATCTCTTTTAAAGAGCATGTCTGAGTCCAAAGATATTAATCTTAACATTTAGGCTGAATTAGTAAGCTAACATTGACAGGCAAGGAGATAACAAACAGATAAATAACAATGATATAATAATAATGTATGCATTCCACATACATGCATAATACATACTTGAACAAGCAAATTGATATTACCACAGACACTAGCAGGCCAGCCTATGGAATTGTTTAGCAATTGATCTGCAATTCTCAGATCAGTCTGTGACTCTCAAATAATTCTCATCAGAGTTCCAAAAATCACTTCTTTTTCCTTTAACATATCCTCTCTGAAAGAGAGACGTATTCTCTTTCACCTATATGTAAGATGGTAATTTCCAACAATTTTTAAAAATTTAATCAGTATTATTTTCTTTCATCTACATAGCTATATTATGTTAGGAGGATAACCTCACTGCTGCTCTGAATGAGCACAAATATTTACCCTCCACTGAAAACACCAGTGCTGGTAACTAGTCAGTCACCTTCCCTCCCATCCCCATTACCTATGCCCCCTCCCCTCTGGTAACCCGTGTATTTTTCACAGACTAAGAATTATTTTTGTGGTGTTTTGCCAGATTGCCTTCTTTGGCTACTTACATTCTGCAAATGAATGAAGCCATCTGGTAACTGCTTTACTTTCTGACTTAGCACAATCACGTAAGGGTTCGTCCATTTTACCCCAAAAAAGGCACTATTTTATCTTTTTTTTTTTTAATAGTCAACTAGTTTTCCATTGAGTATACACACCAAGGTTTCTTTATCTAGTCTTCCATCGATTGGCATTTAGCCTGCCTATGGCCAAGTGAGTCATGGAACCAATGATGAAAAATTCTCATTTGTGAAAGGGCATTCTTACTTCATCTTCCTCTTTCTTCCTCCATCTGTTAGTCATTTGCAAGTCTCACCAATGAGACCCAGTATAACCTGTCACTATTCAGCATATAGTAGATTAAAAATGTTTGAGGAAAAAGTCAAAAGAATTTTTTCTATAGTTTTGTTTTAATGAAAGTTTCTTAATAGGTATGACTAAAAAATAGTTATGACTAATACAGAAATGTAGATTTTGCTTTGAAATAGTAATGCCTCATAAGGAAATAAATGAACAAAACCCTATTTAGTTCAGAAAACAGCATTTCCTCAAGAAGTAGTTTAAAAATCAGTTATTTTCTATGCAATTACATTTTTTGACAGATCTAAGTACACTCTGATCTTACTAGACCAAATCTGAATGTAATTGAATAGGATAGCCCTAGATCTTTTCAGATTCTGTTAATAAAAAACTATTAGTAACAAATTAATTTGTTCAGAATCTACTTTAAAAAAAAAAAAAACTAAGGTACTTAAAATGTACTTTCATTGTCTCTCCCCACAGACATAACCCTGTAGGGAAGGTAATGTCTATCTCTCAGCACTGAAGAGGCTGATGCTCAGAGAGCCCATGTGACCTGCCCAATGGGCAGAGTTAGAATAACATGGAACCTGCACCACATGGACATGATTCGAAAGCTTGGTCAACTTGTCACTCTTTTCAAGACAGAGGCCATGACCTACAGATCTCATCTAAGGTATGTCCCCTCACAGATGACACTCATATGGAGGACACAATCCCAGGGGACACTTAACACAAAAATGTATAAAGTAAAATGGTGCCATGGGCAACAGACACATGTGTGATGCTTATGCTCTGCCACACTCTTTCCTGGTGAAACAGTACTGGTCACTTTTTCTAGGTTGTAATTCAAATTTGACCTGACATAAGTTGTAATTAACTTTAGACACTTCAGCTAATAACCCTCATTTCCTTTTCCCAATCAAACACGCATCACAGAATGCAAAAGAATGAGTAACCATGAAAACAAGGTATGTCAGTGAATTCATCCTAACTTGTCATTCATTTGTAAGCTTTAGTAATTTATTAACAGGAATTAATTTCTTATGATATACTTCTTAGCTAATTGTGATCCATCTCTGTCAACATTGCTGTTATGAACAACTCATGCGGTCTATTGCAGGTACTCAGTTTTCATTTTATTTGATGAGTTACAGGTTTCCTTAAATTAATATGAATATTCAAATATAAAGTGAAGGAAGGAAGGGAAAGAGGATGCAAATAAGTTAATTTTTCACAAAGTTAACAGTCAAACATTTCAGGGTTAGTTGCTTGCTAACTTCTAAGGCATCCCTTTATATTAGAAATTTCTTATACTGAACCAAAAGCATTTTCCCTAAAGCTTCCACCCACCCATTGGTGCATGTTCTATTTTCTGCAGTCACACAGACTCCCTCATTCCTAGTTATATGTGACAGTCCTAAATATAATTTGAGAATTATCACATTTTTTTCTCTCCAAGCTGAACTTTGCCAGTTATATCAGCTTTCTCCCATGATGTGATTTTTTTTTAATCTTTTCACTATCCTAGTTACTCTCTTGCTATTTTTCGCTCACTTGCCTTTTTCTTTAACAAAAAAGACTTCTATTCTGCATTTACCATTCTCATTGAGTTTGCAGAATCCCATAGCCTTGGCTACTCAGTGAGAACAGCCGTGCCACTCTGTTAAATGAACTAACTCAGGATACTGTCCAGTGCTTTCTAGAGCTTTCACCCTTGATATGGCTGCTATCACACCAAAGTAGTGATTTCCAATCTGTGTTCCTAGAAATTCTGCAGTTAGTAAAAGTACTTCTGGGCAGTAGTAAAGAATGTAGAAGGATCTGCTTGATATCTATGTAAAATTACATTTGATTTCTCTGTTCTCAGTAACACAAGAAAACTTCTGCCTGGCATCACTAGATATAATCCATTCAAACCACTTGGCATTGGAGACACTGAAAGGGCAATTCCATGGAACACAGGAAAGTTATTTCTTCATATTCAGATTATATGAGGCTGAACTTCCATTCTCTATAGACAAGTGAAGGTTTAATAGCAAGTTTCATCTGGACAAGGATAGGGTCATTATTTGAAGGCATGATTAAGAACTGTATCCATGCAAGGGTTTAGGAAATTGGTTCACAATCTTAACCATGCAGTAGAATCTCTGAGGGAGCTTTCTACAAGTCCAACAGCCAGACACTATGCTGAGATTCTGATTTAATTTCTTGGATACCACCCAAGCGTCAGCAATTTTTTAATCTCCTCAGGTAACTTTAACATGCAATCAAAGTTGGAAACATCTCATTTAAGATCAGACTGAATGAATGTAATTTAAATAGAAAACCACTTATTCAAATGCAGAGAACCAGTGGCTGAAGTGTTTGAGGGACTTAATGGGGCTATGGAGAAAAATGTAGTTGTTAGAATCAGACAAGTATCAAGAAACATCCACTTCAATGAGCATTTCTCTGACTTGAATAATGCATTTGTTTAATGCTAAGGTAAATTATGGTACTATTTATTTGCCAATTAGATTTCTAAACCATCACAAACCAGCATAAACACCAGGCTGACCACAGTTAAAAGCATTGCAAGCTACTTACTATCTGTTAAGTGTAGCAGAACCAAGCAAAGGTTTAAGTCAGGGAAATAAGAAAACAGGAAGTTGAACAGACAAGAGGATTTCAACCACTGTCCTGCTTACACCATCAACTCTCTGGATCCTGTATTTTCTTTCTTTTTGCAATATTTGTTGAGTCCTTACTAGACTGGATAATATTGAGTTTGGGGACTCACTCTTCATTAAAAAATGAAAAGAACTGTTCCCCTTGGCACTTGGATTCCAGAAGATGAAATGATGGTTTATCCTCTCCCCCTTTTCTTTTAATTCAAGTTTTTGAAGTAGTAGATTATATCAAATGTCAATTTCTTGGTCTCTAATTCACTCCTGAGCATAGGGCAATCTCCTCCATCCCCTCCACTGCCTTATATAACTTTTAAACATTGATAATAACCTCCCAGACAGCAAATCCATTTACTCAACACTCAATACATGTTTAAATGGCCACAACAGTTTTCTGTTTTAGCGTTGTCTTTTAAACCTCACTTTGAAATTTTACATTATTGCTCCATTCCCTCTCCCCTAAAAATGCTTCCAGAGTTCCTGAAATGCTTTATGTAGTATTTCTCCATTCCTGATACTCTTCTTTTCCCTGGACTTTCGAATTTCTCCTTGTTTTCCACAGATAACTCCTCTATCATAAATTCATTTTTACCCTCAGTAGTATTTATACTATAGAATATCACTATCATTGTCTACTGACTTGAAAATCAATAGCCTCTACTCATACCCACCAACCCCAAAGCTTAAATCTATAAGTTACATGCCCACTAAATATCCACTTTATGCCCCACAGGCCTAACACTTTCAAGTATCATCTCTTCTACCTCCCTATACTGTTCTTCACCCACAACCACATCTCACTGCAACAACACCATCCTCAGTTATCTTACTTGTAAAATGGGAGACCTTACAGTTGTTACCGCTTCCCCACCTACCCACACTCACCCAGTGAAATAATTCAGGAAAATTCTCAATTTATACCGAAAGTGGCAATTATTATTTTGAGGCACAGAAAGGATGCTGCTTCATATCATTTTGGTTAAAATTCTGCTAGCTGGGATGGCATTTCAGATTCTTGGTTTCAATAGCTTTATGCTAACGAAACATATTTTGCAACCATGCAATTTAAAATATAAATCAAATAAAAATACGTTCATTTTTATCTTTTTAATGAGAAAGAGAGTCACAATTAGATTCTTTTCTCATGACAGGATTTGTGTTTCTCCCATTTCTCCTCAGTCTAATATAAAGATAAGCATCCTTTATAGTCAATGTTCCTAGGTGAAATCTAAAAAGGAAGTGGGAAGAAGGTAAATTTGGTATTTATCTATTAAAATGTTAGGAACCAGAGTAATACAAAGGCTAATCTCTGTATGATTTTGCATATAGAGAACTTTAACCTATAGTCAAAGGAAAATATAAGAGTAATACAAATTTTTATTGCATCTCCTTTGTGGCATTATAGAAACCCATTCACAACTCAAAGCAAAATTTCTTAACCAGATTTTCCTTTCTTCTTATTTCCAATTATTTCACCCATCTCACTAACTCCCCATAAAACTGTTTCTCTCTACCCAATTACCTAGGTAGGCGCCACTCCAAATCTTCATTCTCCTCCTCTCTTTCTAGCTCTCTGCCTCTCTACTAAGTCTTTTCCCTTGCCTCTGAACTTTCTAGTCTTTCTTTACCAATTTTCCCACCTTTAGGTGATTTCAATAGCCTGAACATTTACAAAGATAATACTTTCCTTAGAGGAAGGAGAATCTATATAAATAAAGACAAAATTATCTCTAACCAGTATAAGAGAAGGCTAAGAACACTCACTACTCATTCTTTATTAATAAATCTATTCCTACTACATTAGTTGATGGTATGTAGTTGAATTTTAACTCATCTATACCATCTGCTTAATATCGTCTAAGATATTAGAGAGAAATAAAAGAAATAAGATTGCTATAAATCTCCTCTATAAAAATAAATTGCTCTATTGTATCTCTTCCACAACATATGTAGATTTGTGGATACGTTATGGATATCCTTAAATTTTCCATTCCATTTTCATTCAAGAAATGAAAAACAACTTCTAGAGAGGTGTCATGAGAAGGCTGGCAGATCTAGCACACAGGGAAGAAATATAACTAGCACAAATTATAAAAATACAGCTATTTAAATTCAAAAAAAACTGTCATAAGGGCCCAAGGTAAATGTGGAAATATTTATTTAAAAAATATCCTTCACTAGGACAATGACATAAGAGATATTAAGGCTATCTGAGGACAGGCATGGTGGCGCATGCCTGTGAGCAGCAGCCTAGGAAGCCACGGAGAGAACCGGGGATTACGGTTCGAGTCCACTCGGGGCAATGTAGCAAGACCTAGTTCCAAAAAAATAGCTAGTTGTGGAGGCAGACGCCTGTAATCCCAGCTACCTGGGAAGCTGAGGCTGGGGATTGCTTGAGTCCGTGGTACCCGGGGCAATGTGAGCCTGTGGTTCCACAGGCAAAAATAGTAAGACCTTGTCTCAAAAAAAAAAAAAAAAAAAAAAAAAAGGCTATATGAGGACTATACATGCCATCCTAAACTAAGGGAAAAAAGGTAAGAGACACTTTGAGAACTAAGATCTCAAAGGAAAGGAAGACAATTCATAAAAAGATGAGAAAATCAACTGTTTGAAACGAAACTCAGGAACCATGGATACAAGAAGGAATTTGAACATATGATTCTCTAAGTTTTCAGTCTGTCTCCTCTCACATTAAGTTCATATTCTTTGTATTAAGGATAGGTTCCTGTCTGCAATTACATGCAGCTATGTTGGACTAGCTGCTGAGAACCATGGGCAGAGCTGAGTGACCAGGTAAAGTTGGTCACTGTATAACAGAAGGCAGGTGGGTTAAAAGAGCACTCTTGATTCTGTGACCTGACCTGCACCCTGGTATTACTGGGAAGGAGACACACGGAGGAGAGACATAAAGAAACACTGAAAAAGACACAAGGGTGAGAGACTTAACAATGAGGCTGACAATGCAACCATTATTTTGATACAGTATCTGCTTTCTTTCCAATTTTCTGGGACCTGTTTCCAGAACAGACCTCCACTAGAAGGTGCCCTGGTCTTGTGGTAAGTTTTTGGAACTCAGTGGTCCCACTTAGGACTTAGGGCTGACCTTGTTTGGCGGGGCATTTTCATATGATAAGATGGGTAATTTGGGGAAACTATTATGTTCTCTTTTCATCCCTCTCTGTGCGAACTAATTCCATTAAAGATCTTTCACACTAAGAGCTTTCATTTATTTTTTCAGCAGGTGACAAGTATTCTGTTTTAAAATATGGAAGCCCTGGAGTCCCTAAGTACCCCTCAGTCATGCACTACAGAAATTAACTCCAATAACATCTCGCTACCTAGAACAAGTCATCTATTTAAATTCTGTTAGATAGTTGGGAGAGAATGTAGAAAACTCTTCCTGAGATTTTTCCTAACTACACCACCACAATCATAAGTAGATGACCAAAGTTCCATGTTACTTGCACACCAGCAATATCCACAGATTTAGCAGAGAGAATATTATTTTCAGTTCCCCTTTTCCCTTATGTAATCAATGATTATATGATAATTAGAATTGCATCATGTACTTATTCTAAAGGAATTTCTAAGGGAAATAATCTCATTTCCCTTAAAAGTAAGGGAAATAAAATTATTACTATTGCTTTAAGATTCAATCTCTGGTCCAGGAAAAGATCCAGTCACCCTCTATGTGTGGGACCACTAGAAAAGTATCACTCTTCAGAAAGGATATTTGGAACCATTCAACACCTGCCAGAGTGTAAAAAAGGGAAAAGGTCTTAGATTAGACAAATCCTGAATTAAATTTTAATTTTGCAGCTATAGCACTGCTGCATACTGAATCTAAAATGACCTCATCATCTTTTGGGTTCAATGCTTCACTGAGTTAAATTCTAGAGTAAGAATGAAAGGGAAAATTGATTTCTTGTCCTACAGTAGCCTTCTATCCTTTTTGTAGAGAGAAAAAGAATTTTAAAAGGGTGATGATGTTTTTATACAGCAGCATGTTTCATATGGGCCTCCAAGTAAAAGGAACTTTATTTACTAAGTGCTGACCAAGAGTAATAGAATAGTGCCAGATGGAAGAGTTCTTTTCTGTTAGGGTGATCAAAAATCACTGCTTTGGGCTGCCAGGACCTGAGCCCCCAGCTGCCCAGCCTGCTACGCTCCTTTTAGGGTTCAGTGAGCACAAGGTAGGGGGCCCCACTGCATGCCAGAGTAGCGGGGAGTGGCTGGGGTGCCCCTGAGCCACCATACCATGAGGTGGCCAGGGAAGTCAGGGGTAACCCTGCCCACATGGCCAGTTCAGCCATTCTGCCTGGCCCTGAGCCCCCCACCTGCTGGGCAGGGGGGGTGTTGGCGGAGAGTTGTGGGTGGTAGGAGTCATTCCCTCTGGTCTTCTCCAAATCCAGTTAACCTTCATCAGAAGCAACTAAATCAGCAACTCAACGGCAATTGCACACAAATTCAGAGATAAAAGACAAAGAAGTATTCTGGAACAACGAACACGTCAGATCCATGGGACACAGGACTATAAGACTATAGAGATGAACTACCTCAGAAATACAACCACTGAGATATAGATGGGGATGGAATTTCCCATTCAGAGATACCTTCAGCATGATCAAAAGACCCTCCCTTTAGGGGGTAAAGAATGTCACAGAGATGGGCAGTAGCCACACAATGAACCAGACCAACCATCTGCCAGAATCTATCTCAATCAAAAAAATGGGTGCACAAACTTTGGCCAGGAGAAACGCCCCCAATGCCAACAACGAGAACTACAAAACAAAGAAGGAGCAAAATATGACAGAAGATGGATCAGAGCAGGCAATCAGAAAGGAGGAGGCACTGAAAAGAACACAATCGTGTGAACTGGAGGTCAGCAGCAAAAAGACACTTGGAAAATTAAGCACAGGCCACTGTGTCCCAGGAAACTACGTCACACCGGACAAAAGGAACCCATGGGACTAAAAGTTAAACAGTAAAAGGCAGTGAAAGAAGAGATGGAGAGACCAGGGGGGTGGGATTGGAGAGGGGGAAGGAACACCCAAAAGGCAAATGTAAACAAACTTATGTAATAAAAATGTGTATTATTTAAAAAAATATAATCACTGCTTTGACAAGTGTTAGAAAAGCTAACCTGGATTTTCTAAGTCAGATGCATTTTATTCCAGTGGGAAATGCTGAAACGGATTAAAACTGCATCTTAGGTCACTTGAAATTACAACTGCACTTGAAAAATAGGAAATTTGGATATAAAAAAATGTATTTACAAGTTTCCCTTAAGAGAAGTAAAAACTATAATCACTGAAATTTCTAATATAATGAGAGAAAGCAAATGAAACATGTTTACAGCTCAGGTTTGCCACAGAGAATTAACTACCATTCACTTTAAAACTCTTCTTTCAGCAGGGGATTAGATGCAATAAAAGTCCAGCACATCTTGTCTCAACCGTGAAATAAAACCATCATCTGCTTATCTATCATTTATTCCACACAGAGGGCTCACACCATAGAAGCTCTAATTTTATAGAACTAGGAAGATAAAATTCATAAAACATACTGTACACTTTTATAGCTTGAAGTTATGTCTCTCGGGAAGGTGAGCCAAATATTTACCCACAAGTCAATCTCATTATCTTTTTTCAGACTGATTTTCCCCCAATATGGCCATTCCTTGGGTATCTGTATGTCAGATTCTAGCAGAGGTTTAGGTCTCTGAGCATGATTACTGCAATTAGAATTTCCTCGTTATGAGAAAAATGTTCTTGATAATCTATCTAGTACCTCCTGGGTGGACACAACACTAAACTCAGAGCAGAAAAATTGCCACCTGCATGCCACTCCCCTATACTCAGTGAAGCAGGAAGAAAGGATGGAACTAGGGAATCAAAACTGGTGATGGAGATGTTTCTTTCCAAGTAGACAAAAAGATTATCTTCTGAAATTAGAACTCACTTCAGGGGCTTCTTTTGTTCAATCTTTCAGATCTTTTAGCTTTGTAATTCCATCTGTTCAAATCAATGCAAATAAATTTAATACTATTAAAATCCAGGAAAGGAAGGATGATTAAGGGGATCACAGAGGATTTTTATAGGACAGTAAAACTATTCTGTATAATAATATAATGTGGGTACATGTCATTATATGTTTATTGAAAACCATGAATGTATACCAAAAGTGAACCCTAAAGTAAACAATGATAATGGGTGATAATGATATTTTAATCAAGGTTCATCCACTGCAACAAATGCACTACACTGGTGGGGAATACTGATTACAGAAGAGGATATGTATGTCTGGTAGTAGGAGTATTATGGAAAATCACTATACGACATGCAAATTTTGCTGTGATCTTAAAACTGCTCTAGAAAATTAAGCATATTTTTTAATGTATATTGCAAGAATGTCATAGAAAAATATATAGGAACCAAGACATGGGTGCTTGGTTCCTATCTTTGATCAACACTTTGCCACCTGGGTCACCTTTAGCCTATAAATCCCCTCCTCTGGGTGTTATTTTCTTCCATGGAAACATAAGAATTCATGCAAATTTAACTAAAACACAAAGACCCATAAAATCATAAGTCATTAAAAATTTAATTTGTGGTGAAATAACCTAGGAAGCACAATATAATTTCATTTTCTTTTGGAAATTTCAATTTACATTAACATTTTAAAGGGGAAGTGAAATATTATAATAAAGAAAACTATTTTTAATGTGCATCATAAATCACATAGACTATGTCTTCTTATCAATTGGCTCTTTGCCTTTTTCTTTGAATTTATTGACAGTTCTCTAAACCACTGTCGTGTAGAATATACAGGAAACACCACCTGTCTTGTTCAGGCTGCTGTAATAAAGTAGCATAGACTGGGCAATTTATAAACCAAAATTTATTTCTCATGATTCAGTAAGTGTTCAAGTCTGAGATTATAGCACTATCATGCCTGAATTCTTGCTAGATGCAGGCAGCTCTCTGGGCTGTTATGTCTTTATATATTCTCACAAAGAAGAATGAGGGCGAGAGTTCTCTACAGTACCTTTTAGAGAGCACTCTACCCATTCATAAGGACTCTACCCTCATTACCATACTCTCAAGACCCCATCATGTAATACCAGCACATTGGGGATGAGGATTTCAATAAATGAATATGGGGGAGGGCATATGCATTCAGTCCATAGCACTATCTTAAGATAACTTCTACTGAGTATTCTAAGATTCCTTCTTTATATGAGACCATGATAACAACCATGCAGTGACCCTTAGATCAAACGATGATGAATTTGGAAAAAAAATGCATATACTTATTCATTTTCTTCTCTGATATCTTTTCTTCAGTGTTGTGAAATAACTTCATAAGAGACATTTACTTTGAGGTTACAATAGTCATTTCACAGAGATGAAATTGTGATAAAATAAATTATAAGTTCAAAACACAGATTGTATCTACAGAATTGTTTTGTCCAAAACTTTATGTGGCATAAACTATGTAACAAATAAGCATCCTCTTATCTGAAAATGAATAAAGACACACTGGAAGCACTCTCAAAGTGTCATTTAGTTCTCTAACAAAATACAGAATCAATTCAATCCCTTCTAGGTAAATAGCAAATCTTTCTCTTTTTATGGTCCAAATTTGAATAAGGAAAATGTAATGTATTATTTCATAACTATAAACTAATTTTCTTGTGAATTTATGAACAAAGCTGAGGAGAGCTTCTGTCAATGCCACAATGCAGAAAACAAATGCTTCTACTGAGAAATAGAGAAGAGACTGATAAAAATGCAGTCAATAAGAGATGTTCGTTATAGATCACAAAGTGCCTAGAGAAGCTCTTGTAATGCCCTGCAAACTGTAGGAGCAGATGCTGTTATTAGCTCAAGAGAGTCATCAAAGAAACATAAAAATCAAATAGCAGTTATGCAAGAAAGTTTAGGGGCCTTATGGAAGCAAAGAGAGAAGGGTCTTCAAAGCATATCTACTAAGAAAAGGCACAAGAGAAAAGTCTGAATTTATAACTATGATCAGTTATAGATAGAGCTGGAGACCTGAACACCATTAACAACAATTCTGAACTAGCTGACAACAGAAGAGAAGCATAGAGCAAAAAAGGGGGAGGAAGGTAAAATCAGGGAGGGATGGGCACAAGAGATTAAGTTGATGATTCACAGGTGACAAGGTGGTGGGAGAACCCCAGGATATACAGCAATGTAAAATATATATGCAATTGATTTTTTTTTTAATTCTGAGTAAATCTTCCCCATCACAGGAAGTATTTATTGGTAAACTTAAATTATTATTCTCAGTTTTTCCAATCAGCATTAAAAGAAAAACCTAACCTGTCAGAGTCAATGTTCTATGGAGGTTAGCTGATCTTCCTAAAATCATCATTATAGTCAAGGAATGGGGAAGTGGAGGGGAGGGGAAATCCCTCTCCAGGCCTATTTAAAAATAAATTGCCATCTGCTACTAACAGGAAAACCTCAACTGGCCACAGAACAAAGAGATTATTTCAAAGCCACTGCTAACTATTTGCTACAGTTGAAAATAAAATCCCTGTCCTACAGGCTCTAGGCCTCAGAGTTATTAAAACAAAATACAAATATTTTCCACTTCAGTAAGTTTAAGTCAGTTCCTCTTCTGTTGTTTCCATATATACAGGCATATAATTACCTTGGAACTGATACCATTTCTAGATTTCATGTTTCAGGTTATGAAAATATTGTATATCAAGTCCTCAGTACAGACTACAATCCTCTCCCTGGTCCCAACTGAATGGCACAAATCAAGAATCTGGGCATGGCTGGTCAGGTCCTGTAAAGAGACTATGCCCACAAAAAATGCTGTCTTTGTGAAAAAGTAATCTTTTGATACCGCTGCCTACAGACAAATCAGTAACTTCAAATAGCCACTCTGAAAGATACTACTAAAAAAAAAAAAAAAAAAAAATTCCCAGAAGATAAGACTCTAAATAGGATAAATTCTAAGAAATCTCTTTTGTTTTCTTCAATGCCCACAACATCAGATAGATACATTAATAGACCCCCCACTCACATTTTCTTTGTAGAAATCCTTGAAATGTTTCATGTTATGAATTGCACTTAGTCATCACTGAGAAGCTGATAATGCAGACAACTTTCCCAGAACTATCAAAGGCCATTCCTGAGTCTGCAGTCTTGACTCCTCAATAAACTCCCATTTTACTTGCTTCAATTTATGTAAGTCAACAACACGTAGGCAAAAGCTTGTTAGGCAAGAAAGAATGCTGTTAGAAGTTAGTGACTACAGTGTGAAAACAAAAAGTAGAAAATTAAAAGATAGAAACCAGTTTTTTTTATGTAAGATAATGGTGCCACAGAGGCCACTAGCCCTTCTCCTGTGCCAGGAGGCACCTGGAACTGATCAATGAGAAATTCAAGTGAAAGTCAGTGACAGAAGAATATATTCCTTTACCCAAGATTCATTGGAATAAATATATATTCTGGGTAAAAATGAATTATGGTTGGCTTTATAAGGAAGTTGGAGGATATTTGAATTTTTTTAATTGAACTTCTTAAAGTGAGTTTTTTTTCCTTCAAAAGGGAACAGGAAACTATTGTCGATATATTTTAATATTTTATATCTTAAAATGTTCAAACTAACTTGAACATTCCCCTTTGTGAGGGAGAATAAAACATGACACCCCTATCACTAAGGTGTAATAACTATTTTCAGTTAAAGACATTTGAGTTCCTGAAATCCCTCATCTTCCTAAAAGCAGAGATTCCTAGAATTCAATTGTCATAAACCCTTTCCACAGGGAACTCTAATCATTTTAGAGACTACATACCACATTCAACACATTGTCTGAAGACAATTATATCCCCCATCTATTTCCCTAAGACCCTTTCATATTTGCAAAAATCATCCGTCTTCCTTAAATGTCATTTCTCCTTCCCCCCTTCTAAGAAATCATTTGTTTTCCTACAGTATGGCAGAAAAAATAAATTGGAAACATGTGACAAAAAACTGGGAGTGGCAGAAAAAATAAATTAGGAAACATGTGACTTCTGACCAAAGAAATAGGTGAGTATAAAGAACACAAAGTGATGTTTTCCCTCAAGCTATTAAAGCAGGTCAAATAAATTTCACAAAGATTTTATTTGAGTTTATATATTTCATTTATTTTTGCTAGCCAGAGCTATTGATCATTGACTTGTATATATATATATATATATATATATATATATATATAGTTATATAGTTAATTTATATAGTTAATTTAAATAAAGCAATATATATAGTTAATTTAAATAAAGTTACTAATCCTTTTTGAATGATAAAAAAACTAGCAGTCATACCCAACCTCCATCTACATGGGAGAAAAGATAGGAATGACCAGAATTACGTTTCTCTTTGAATATTGCTTTCACAAGACTTTTTCCAAGGTCTTTGAAATATTACAAGTTCCCTTTGTTTCAATATTGCTTCAAGGAAAGATTTATATAGTAGGAAGCAACAAGTGAGCAACAATTATAATTATTCATAGAAATCTCTTTATTGCCAGAAAAGCAAGATTGAGACTCTAATGAGTGTTTTTAGTGCTTTATCAAATTAGATCACTTAACCACTTTCAATGGTACAGCAAGCTCTTTCTCCCCCTAAAAAGCTTCAAGGCAGAAAGAATCTCTCTTTGTTGTAACTTTCTTACTTAAATAAAAACTTACACTCATAAGAATTGCAAACAAAACACAAGCTGTAAATCAATGTTACTAGCAGAAATGAAGTGAGAAATGAATAAAGTCTTTTGACAGTAAAATAAAATATAGCATTAATCTTTCACTATATTAGATTGGGAATTTTAAGATTTTTTTGGATGCCATACAAATTAGATAACCTAGAAAAAAAATATGTGTATATATCTTCTAAGCATTTTGAGACGTGTTTACAGACAAAGAAAGATTGAGACTCCTCTCCTAGAATTTTATTTCATCAGTATTACCAAGTTTTACACTTTCACATAAAGGGGAAGGGTATAAAAAAAAGAAGTTGTGAATACAATTTTTTTTCCTTTATTAGCTTTGCATATTTGGCTATCTTAACCCCAGCTCTCTCAGCTATAGCCTCATTCATTCGGGTTTTCTTTCTCCTAACTTCAGGCCCTGGCTATGCCCCATCACAGCCACTCTCCACACACCATTTCTATTGCTCTCTCTCTCTAGCCAACTGACTCAGTCATAGTTCTCCAGTTTTCCAGTTCCAAATTCACAAAGGAGAAAAATGCTGGGCCTTGCTTACCTTGTCATGTGATGTATGGATCTTGCAGGAACATTAGTCTTAAGTGTTCTCTCACAGTCAACTACAACTATGTGAGAGGATGAAAGGTTATTTTGTTGTTGTGTTAGCAACAGCAGAGAAAATTAGGAAAAAATAGGAAAGCAATGATACAGGGTTGTGAGTGACTTTGGTAAAAATTGTTGGTGCCAGAGTCCCTGGTGGGTGGGGTCTGAGAGAAAGACCCACAAACAGAAGCATGAAGCAACAAAAAGCTGATAAAAAGCGAAGAGCAAGGGAAAAAAAGAAAGGAAAGGAAGGAGACAAGAATGGCGGACTAAGAGAACAGGCCCACCTGGCCTGCCAGGGGAAGCCCCCCTGAAAGAATAAGCTGGAGGTGGCAAGGAGCCATGGTACCCCGCAGAAGCATGGCCATTGTGGAGAGTGTGGCACCTCAGCAAGGCAGCATAATGAACTTGTACCTGGAGATGGCCAGGAATTTGGAAAGCTGATTTGTGTATCAGCAATTGTGGAAGAAATCTGAGGCACTTTGAGAAGCAGAGCAGTGTGGAACACTGGAGAGACAAGAAGAAAAGGGAAGACACCAGAGAAAGACTGGACTTTGTGAAAGTGCCTTTCTCTGAGGTTTGGAGGGGCAAAGGGGTACCATCTTGGACATGTGTTTGGGACTTCCGAACTAAATGGTGATTGGGGTAAGATAACTAGCCACTTGTGACTTTGAAAACTTTTTGTTTTTCCTGGTTAATTTCCTTGTAAATAAAACCCTGCTGTTAAATTGTTTTGTGACTTTGGCAAATACTAGGCGCCAGTGAGACTGGATCTTGTAAAAAAAAAAAAAAAAAGGTTAGGCGGCAGACCACATTTTAAAAGGCTTCTTTTCCTATGGCTTGCTAGTTGGCAGCTTCTGTCCCTTTTGAGCTGATATCAGGAAGTCACTGATCAATAGCTCTGGCTAACAATAAATAAAATCAATTAAATTTAATTTAATTGATATTAGCTAGATATTAAAATATTAAATAGATATTAAAAATACAAGTTAGCATTGCATTTAAAATAAAGACTTACATGCCATTTTCAACATTAAGCAAATTTTAATGAAAGTCTTTTGGTAACAATGAAATTAAAAAAATTGTTATAAAAGTCAAATGCAGAAAGCAAAGTCAAGGAAATTCAAACAAATTTTGAGAATTTTAGTTATTTTGAAATACTACAGATGGATGTCTGAGTAAGAATACATATGATTTGATACAGATTTTTTTTTCAATATCAAGCATCAAATCCTGCCCATTAATTTATGGCTAATTTGTGATTAATAATTGATCTTCTCTAATAAAAAGGTAAGGAGGGGGCACCAGAATATTCAGGCCCTGGATCATTAAAGTTTGTCACATATAGATACGCAATGAGTGTCAACTGCATTATGTATCAGTGCCTTTTACTTTATCAAAGTAAGCAATTAGGCAGTTCTAGCTAAGATGCAACTAGGCAGCAATTAGGCAGTTCTAGCTAAGATGAATAGCATAAAATTGTTAAAATAAAAAATGTTATAATGCAAACAGAAAAGGTGGTTTTAACTAGGCACGGAACTGTCATGATATGGAGAGATGTAACAGGCTTATGACGAGCACAAATAGGAGGTGTGGTCTTGTTCAAGTTTTTCCTTAGTGTAAATAATTTATCAAAGAATGCTTCTTTGGAGGTGAAAGCATATACTTTGGTTCATTGGTAAGGAATCAAGTTTCAGGGCATCTATGTATAATCAGCAGAGACAAGTAGGCTAAGCTATTTATTCTGCAGAACAGGAGCTAAAGGTCTGAGCAGATACTAAACTAGCTCCCATCTTTTTCTTCTCCTTCTACCTTCTACCACTCCTACCTCCCTGCTTTCTCCCAACTCTCTCCCCCAGAATATTTCTCCATGCTATTCAAATGAAATAGCTCTTGCTGTAAATTTCTACTTTAGGATAACTCAGTGATGGCAGTTTGTATACATTTAGAACTATATCTCTTTAAGCTCCAGTTTCTAATCACTGAAAAGGGACATTCTTTTTTCATTTTTCAAATGTACTATTCAACAATTTACAGAAAAGAATTGTAATATTTGTTCTATGTCTCCTCAAAATAATAACAAAAACATTTACTGACAGCTTACTAAATGCCAGGCACCATTCCAAACATATTGTATAGACTGCCTCATTCACCCCTGAAAACAATACTGTGATGGTAAATTCCAGCGACCATTGTGCAGATGAGACTGAGATACAAAACAGTTATATAATTTTCCTAAAATCATCTGACAATAAATAAAAATGTCAAGGCATTTGTTAGTAGAAATTTAGTAATTTAGAAACTAATAACACTCTATTATATATTATAAAAGAACAATTAAGATTACCTTTTTAAGAGGATCTTCACATGTAAGAATGAAGGAAAGCCATGTGTTGCATATTGCTATTAATTACAGCTTAAAAGTTGATTGGGTTTTAATAAAAGATATATGCTAAACCTCCTGTCATCTAATTTATTCATCAAATAAATATTAATTGTACATTATACTGTTCTAAATATTCAATAGAGTAGACAGGTACTTGATATTATCAGTCACAGGGGAAGCAAAAATTATGCCACCAATGAAATACACCCACAACCGCCGGGCATGGTGGCTTGTGCTTGTAAGCTTCAGCCTATGAAGCGGCCGGGGCTAGGGATAGCGGTTCGAGTCCCGCCTGGGGCCCGTAGCGAGACCTAGTCCCCAAAAAATAGCTGGGCGTGGTGGTGCGTGCCTGTCATCCCAGCTACCTGGGAAGCTGAGGCTGGAGATTGCTTGAGTCTGGGGTGCCCTGGGCAACAAGAGCCTGCGGTTCCACGCGCAAAAATAGCAAGACCAAGTAAGTAAGTGAGTGAGTGAGTGAGTGAGTGAGTGAGTGAGTGAGTGAGTGAGTGAGTGAGTGAGTGAGTGAGTGAGTGAGTGAGTGAGTGAGTGAGTGAGTGAGTGAGTGAGTGAGTGAGTAAGTAAGTAAGTAAGTAAGTAAGTAAGTAAGTGAGTAAGTGAGTAAGTAAGTAAGTAAGTAAGTAAGTAAGTAAGTAAGTAAGTAAGTAAGTAAGTAAGTAAATAAAACCACAACCACTTACCAGAATGGCTAAAGTAAAAAAGAAAATAACAATCATTGACAATAACAAGAACATGAAACAATGGGAATATTCATTTACTCTGGATAAGAAAACACATGCTACATTTTTGGAAATTACCTTAGTTGATAAATTAAACACACAAAACTCTATGACCCTATCCTACTACTCCTAACTATATATCCAAAAGAAAATAATACATAGCTATAAATCTACCAACATAAAAATATTTACAGCATAGCATACATTCAGGAAGCATACAAGTCATAAGTGTATAGACTGGTAAATCTTCAGATAACAATACAACAATGTAGACAACAAAATAAAGAAACATCTGAGAAAACTATAAACATCTTAGAAGCCTGTTTTTCCATTCTCAGTTATTAACCCCAAAATGGTTACCACTATTTTACCTTCAAAGGTAATAGGTTAGCTTTGCAATTTTTCAGATTTATATAAATGGATTCATATATCATATGCTATTTTATGTATTGAGTTGTCATTCAACTTTTTGAGTCTCAATCAATGTTATGTATAGTTGTAGAGCATTCATTTTCATTTCTATGTAGTAGTTCAATGTATTAAAAAGAAAAAAAAAAAAACAGGAACATAGTGGAGTCCTTCTTACTGGACCCCCACCCAAACTTAGTATCTATTGCAGGTATTCAATTATTCTCAAAAGTATAGTCCTAAATCAGTCAATCTGAAGTTTTGTGATCAGCACCAGTGAGGCAATCTGCCTAATAAGACCCACTCTATCTTTCCTTAAAGGAAGGTGGTTTTACCTTAAAGAATCTTTTCTTTTGTTATAATCTTGATCTATCCTCTTTCTGTCTATAAATATACTCCAATTCACAGGAGCCCTTGCAGTATTTACATGGGAGTTTGTGGGATTCATTAATCATTTCATAAAGCCAATAATGTCTCTAAATTTGTGAATCTTGTTTTTTAGCAAATGTATAGGTACACATTTGGCTATTTTCCAGAAGACCATACACAGAGTAAATACAGTTAGAGTCAGTCAAAAATGATACAAAGCAAAACAAAATGCTTGCATGCCCACCATACATTAGGGCAGGTGTGTATGGAAGCAAAGTGACAAAAGCAACCGTTAACTCAAGGTCATGTCTATCCTTCAGTTAGCCAAACAGAACAAACCTCTAGTCATTTCCCTGGCCTCTGAGTTCATAACAGAGATGGATATAATCCACATTTAAAGAAACTTCAATGGGCTTTCTGTCCAGTGGAACAAGAGTCATTATGGTGGGAACAGTTCAGAAGAAGTCCTTTCCTTTTCCATTGTCTCCTTAGACAACTACCTGAAGTGAGATGGGATAGAAGCCTCAGTACTGGCAGCTTTCTCAGGCTACTGCTTTCTACCCAAAGAAGGTTCAGGGACTTCAGACCACCGTAAGTCTCTGAGTCTATTTTGGTTCCTTACATCAGGCATGAGGTTCATTTGCTAGATAAATACCCTTATACATGTCTCTCATATTCTGATTCCTGTCAGTTACCAGATCCATAATATTTTTCAGACAATTCTCAGAATAATTGTATGACCTGAATATTCTCTCACATAAGCTAATTGAAGTTTAAAAGGTTTCAGTGGAAGCACCTCACATTTGATCTTTTACGTAAGACACAATTAGATAGCTGCTCACTCTGAAACATTTTAGATCATTCCCATCATTTTAACAAGTGAATTTGACCTGTGAGTTTAACCTGTTACAAGACTGAGTTTTAATCTTTTATCCCTGAGAAGTATTCTTAGTGTTGGCTTTTTCTAGTTGAGATTGAGAAGCGATTACCTCTTCTAAGAGTAAGTCCCTGAATTTGAGGACTTTATGCCTTTTCATTGCAGATTGCAAATAAAGCAATTCTTTTTTTCAGTTCATCTCTTCAAATACACCTTAAAATTAAAATAAAAACATACATAACCTTCTAAGATTGTGTCCTCATCTTGTTTCCCAAAATTATGCTTTTTAAGATATATTTCTCCCAAATTATTATAGAGAATATTTTTATCAACCGCTCAGATCATCATCTTTCCAAGGTGTCAAGGTTCATTCATCTTCTATCACTATTAAGGAAAAACTAGTTTTGACATTTGCTAATGATGGTAGCTCAGAATTTATTCAAGAGAACTACTGCAGAGGGACTTTTTCAAGAGAGGTGACCAAGCTCAAGCCTGAATGTAACAAGGACAAAAGGAGGCTGAATGCCAAGGAGCAGGATAGGGATTTGTGGGTGTGAACATCATCAATGTTTAATATGAAACATCTGGGATAAGAGGAATTCTGATTAAAGTGAGAGGATTTTTGCTGAAGGGCAGGGTGACAAGATACCCAGAGCGGGTAATAAGAAATTTGATCAGATATTAAGTAAGAATATGGGGTTTTTGCTCAACTGATTCAGCAGGGTTCTTGATAAAACTACACTAAAATGACAGTCAATGGACAGACAGAGCCTAAGATCTAGACCTCATCAGAAAGAGGAGTCAGAGGAGTCTGATTCAAGTTTGGTCAAAGGAAAGAATCTTTGTCAATACTTTGGATTCTCTCTCCAACAGATTTTCAAAAGTATCATCAGCTTGGTCTCTTTCCCTTTTCACAAAATTCCTCACTCACAGCTAGATCCTTTTTATTGACTTTTAAACATGCTCAAATTGTAAACAATAAACTCTATCTTTACCACTTTAAAACACCAAACTTTTAACATTTATATTACTTATGTAATATTATTTAATTATTATCTATATTATATATAGGTACACAGATATATATTAAAAATGTGGGGGTATATTTTTATACCACCATATGTACATATACCACATTTACCTTCCACCAAGGATAAGTACCAGTACCCTAGTCCTTCCTTGCTTAACCCTTCCTCCCCCTAATCCCTTTGGTAACAAGTACATTTTTCACAGAGTCTAAGAACTGTTTTTAAGTGCCTTGCCAGTATGAATTCTTTAGTTAGCTATATTCCACATATAAGTGAAATCATCCTGTAACTGTCTTTCATTTTCTGACTTACTTCACTTAGCACAGTCACTTCAATACCCACCCATTTTGTCCCAACAGGAAGTATTTCATCTTTTTAAATACTTCAATGGTACACAGTCCACAATTTCTTTAATCCATTATTCCCAAAGAAGACATTAACATGGCTAACAGGAATATGAAAAAATGTTCAACATCACTTACTGCAAGGGAAGTACAAATCATAAACTCAATAAGTTATCTTTCCACTTTAAGAATGGCTGTATCAAAAAGAATGGAAACAACAAATGCTAGTGGGGATGTGGAGAAAACGGAGCCCCCAACCACTGCTGGTGAATACAGTTTGATGCAAAATGGTATATGGAGATAACCTTATCAAAATAAAAATGGAGATTTCATATGATATAGCAATACCACTGCTAAGTATCTACCCAAAGAATATGAAAACAGTAGTATGAAAAGATTTATGAATTTATCTGTTTCTAATAACATTATCCACATCTGCTAAGGCACAGAAGCAACCAAAGAGCTCATCATAAAAATCTAACTTCCCAAAATTTCTTTCTGTATTCAGCATCCTTACTTTCTCACCTCTCACTCACTCAGTAACATATTCCAATCTTACCTTAGTTCTATCACTACACTAAAATAGTTCTTTCTGAGATCACTGATTCTATAAAACTAAATTAATTTGACATATTTTGATCATCATCCTATTAGAACTATTTAAAGTTGGAATAGCTTGAGGTGAGGTGCTTTTTTTTCTCCCTTTTTCACTATGTCCTCTTAGGAAATTTTATTCACACTCTGCTGCAAGTTATCCTTACAGGGATAACTCACGTATCTATATTGCCAGCCCTGAACTAACAGTCAGCTCCGGACTGCTCTACATGTTTGCTTACTCCATATCTCCACCTGAATATTTCAAAGGAATGCTTCAACATGTCTTCACAAGCACAAAATTCATCATAAGAGTTTGTCACACAAACCTGACCTTTATTTATGGTTCCCTACAACAGGAGAAAAACATCACCCTCCACTCAATCACATAAAGATCATAAAGCATCATTCAATGGGGTCATTCTTCATGGGAGGAGGCATCAATCTTCATCCTGTCTATTGCTCAATTAACCTACCCAAATGATGTCACTGTTACTATATGCAATGCAAGTTTATCAATGAAAAAGTGACCCAGAAAAATCTTTAGGTTCTAAATTTATAACAGCATTACATTCAAATTTTGATTATGATCTTACAGTATTTATTTTTAATGTGAAATTCATGTACATGTCATCTAGACCTTTTCTTCCAAAATAAAATACTATTATTATATTGATAGAGTATCTTACAATAAGCAGTGCTTGACAATCAAAAATTTTTACAAATGGAAACAGAAACTGTTAAATAGGCTGCCATTTCCAAAAGGAACAGAAGGGCCTAAGGGCATGAAGTAAACCTCATCAGTGGCCAGAGGATAACCCGTAATCTCAGGAGGAAGACTTGGTACAAGAGTGCTGTCTGAGGTCTCATGCCTAAGGACTGGTGTGTGCTCATGAGCTAACTGCGAAACTCAACCTCAGGGCATCTTGCTATCAGCCCTATAATTGGGGGAGTTGTAAGGATAGGCCGGGTGACTGGGGGACACTGTGGTGCCAGGGCCCACTCCACTCCAAAATCGTTACCTATTTCTTCTCAGTCTCGCCATCACATCCGGGGCACTGACTGGAAGTCCGCTGAAGAATGATGATACTGGACAATCAGAGGCCCTTCCAGGCACAGGGCCACAGAAGTCTGACTTCTCCCTTTCGCATCAGATATCAGAAGTGTGATGCAGCACACGCTCGCTCCAGGAAGACGGCTGGCTGACTGGGCCAGGACAGCACCTGTTCACCGAGGGATTGAGGTCCCGGATGCTTGAGGGCCTGTACGTGCAGCGTCAATTGCGTCTGCGCACAAGATAAGCACACCGGAGGCCTGCATCCAGGTCCCTGCAATGGGTCCATTCTCTCGGATTATTTAGTGATCCTGATGGTCACAGGTGAGGACTTCTGGAGGACTTTCAGGCTGAATGAATGAACGAAGATCAAATAAACAAGACAAAAATTGCAAACGCAGTTAAGTTGCAAATCAGAGGGGTCGGTTCATCGTTACTGGTGGCCAGAGTATGTCAGTATGCAAATCAGAAACTCTCATTCCTAAATAAATATACTGCCCAGGACTCGTGCCCATGGTGATCAGTCATGGGTTGTAAATCTCTTCCAAAAATACTCTTCAAACAGTAGTCATTACTGCTATCTCTTCACAAAACTCCTGACCACTCTGGTGTAGATGTTGTTTTACTTACATTCTCACCCATTGTTTTCCCATTTCCAAGGTCAAAATAATAAAGTGAGCAGAGGAAAGAACAAATGCCTTCCTCTTCCCAGAAGCTCTCATGTCTTTTGGCAATTAAAAAAAGCTTCTTTGTACTCAGTCTGTTTTACCTCTATAAAAGTTGTATATATATGTTTTTATTCTTTATAGTTCTCCTATATCTCTCTTTTCCCACTCTTAAGAATTCAGTCGTTTTCCTTTGAGTCAAATCCGAAGTCCCCTTAAATGCCATTCCCCTAAATTATGCTCAGAATCATCCTCCTGGATAAGCCCTAGCTAACATTTCTGACTATGTTTGTACAGACGTGCTCGCTGCTTAGGGTAAGCTTTTTATCTAATATAGCTAAGTGTCTAGAAGTTGATTTTTCACTGCTAGATGTAGGTATTTGCTCATCGAGTCCTGAGTATTTTCCCATTAACATTCCTAGATATATTGAAGTCCTTAGTGAGTGCCCATCTCTTCTGCTTTCATGCTTACAGCCTCTTGTACACCTGTAAAACAAGGGTGGTTAATATAGAGTGAAACTCTAGAGTTGGAAAAGACAAAAATTTTCTCAATCATTATGGTATGGCCTACATGACTAATCAGTTAGTTAGTGGATCCCAACAGCATTTTTTAGTAAATAGAATATAGTTTAAGAATGGGGAGCAGGGGTAGATGGGTGTGCAGCAAGAAAAAGGTATGTCTTGTTTGATCAGACTGCTTCTGGTGTGTGTGGGTATGATGGAAGTGTGTGTATATGAACCTGTGTGTACAATTTCTGTTAGGGATACTGCCATAACACTTATATGTACAGGGTAGTGATGTAAATTCATTTTCTTATTAATTAACATGACTCTTTTTAAACAAAGTAACTCTTGGTCTAGACCAGTGGTTCTCAAATTATGGTGTCTACACCATTGTAGTGTCAGCTGTTCCCTAAAGACTCATTAGAAAAGCAAACCCTAAACTTCATGTCAGGCCTACTATATCATCCCAGACCTATTATAATGGTAGGGCCTAGCAATCAGTTTTAAATGTCTTCAGATAATTTTTTGAAATTATTTGGAAATATTTTGAAAACCACTAAGCTCTAGCTAATTTAGCCTTTCTCGATCAGAGGAGAGATTTGGGTCCTGGAGAAAATTATTTCAATGAATCTTTTCCCATTTTCACCAAGTATTATACATAGATAGCTTGTGTGGCTAGATACATAAAAGAGAAGCTAATTAGCAATATAATGAATGGATGCCATGACACATTAGGGCTTAATTCTGTCTTGAAAGGGGTTGACAAAGGCTGTTCTAGAATGATATCCTAAGGATCTTTTTAGAGTTAAATTTTTTCTCCAAAATTTAAATTAACCCAACGCAAGCTTTGAATATAATTGCGTTTTCTTAAATTTTATTTTCTTCTTATCTATATTGTTTGTAAGTAATAACCCTATTGTTAAAATAAATGAAGATTTTAACTGTTACTAAAGATTAGAAACTAAGGTTTGCTAATTCAAAATCAACTTCAAGTTCATTTATCTAATCACATTGACAAGCTTTCTCTAGTACAGTGACTTACGGCCTTTATTCTCTTTGGCACTGTTTTGTTCACAGCACACTCCCAATCAGTAGTGTCACAGTGTTGTTATTCTTATGGGAACAAGTGTGGAGTAGCAAGAATGAAAATTCTCCTTGAGGATTAAAACCACCCCATCTCCCACAAAAACACACACCATGAAAAAAAACATTGTACTAAGATTAAAGACAAAGTTGCTAATAACTATCAAATTCAGCAGGGAATATCTCCTACCACAATAGCTTAATTTTAAATAGGCATTGACTGTGTTCCAGGATGATCCAAGAGCTCGGAGCATAATTGATTATTGTATGCTTATTTATCCCCTGCAAAGAATCACTTTATTCTTTCAGAGGAAAGCAAAATCTGCTCATGAAAAGGGGAAATTTTCTTGTCAATCAACTAATCAACCTTTTTCTCTGCCATTGTGTATGTATCGATGTACTAAGCAATATGTAGGCTGTGCCTGGTTTTATAGCAGCTGGGTAGAAAAAAGCATAACATATTAAATAAGCAACATAAAATATAAATTAATGGGTGTTAAGTTATGAAGGACTTATTGTTAAACCATCTGAGGTGGTTTTAAGAAAATATATTCCTAATAATTAGATTCCAGTAAGTGTTGACATAAGACTCATGAAATACAGGACCCGAGTGTCCATTAAATGCCTCTAAATGGCTGATAGTCAAGTTAGACACCATTTCCTTAGAAATCCAGATCAAGTTAATTTCAACCAGTACTGTCAGAAACACCTTTGTAGCGCAGTGAAGCTGGCCTGGAACAGAACAGTACTCAAACAACATGCTAAACATACTAAACTTTAGGAGGTAAAGAATACCTCAGGCACTCATAAAACTGAGTCTTAAAGATTGAGCAGAAGGCAGAGAATGAGAGGAAGAGGAGAAAGTCAGAGGCACAAAAAGTGGCAAATAGAAGTGGTCTATAACTAGTGAAGGTGATCCACATACACCATCCCATGTGGGTGGTTGGCTAGAGGGTGTGAAACGTGCACATATGGAAAAACAAAAATTATACCCCAAAATTAAAATAAAGTAAATAAAACTATAAAAAAGAATATGCTACCCCAAAATATACTACTTTAGCATATGAATTTTTTGAGCTGAAGACAACTGAGAATCAACTGATACAGAAAGTCTTCTCAGAACTTCTATCATTTGAAAAAAAGCTGAAACTTCTGACAATTAAGGACTGCCACACCTGTCCTCTTCAGAGGAATTTTATGCCCCATGAAGTAGATTCTCAAATGAATCTACAAAAAACTACCTTACCAAAGTGACCATTGTTTTCCATTAGTTTCCCCAATATACCTTACCAAAATTTAATTTGCTCAAACTTTCTTCCCTTATTTAGTTTCCTTCTCCAAAACATACCACTCTTTGTTAAAAGTGTGTATGTATCTGATATATTTTGTAAGGATTCATAAATATCAGAGAAATGGCAGATTCATGCCCAATCAATAATCGTCTCAAGCCAAGCCAATCATTATGATGATGAATAATGTGGTCTAGTGTTGCCAAGTCATTTCAGTTTTTTTTTTTCCAAAAAGAATCAGAAATCCATGTTTACAGATGAAATCTCCCAACTTTTCAATGTTGAATTCAAAACTCTTTATTAATCAGGCTAAAGAAAACATTGCTTGACTTGATAAAAACTACTAGGTTATCACCTCAGGACTAGAGTGTAATAAACTCTTACTAATTTTAAATTGAACCAGTGTCTATCTCATTTATCATGTACCTAATTCATGGGCTAGCACAACATGACAACTAGGATGAAAGAAAGATTGTTGGGGAAATAAGAAAAATCAAGTTTAGTGCATTTGTTGTGGAAAGACCTGGTATTTGTATTTGTATCTATATTGTCTCCCTCAGTGCAAAGATAAGCAAGATATTAATCTCAAACTTTGTAACATTCTCAAAAAATTGCCAGGGGTCAGTAAAATATACATTAGAGGAAGATTTGGGGGAAAATATTTTTATTAGTATATGAGAATATGAGAACATAGATTAATATATATAATATTTAGAGGGGAAAAAGTATTGTTCTCCCTAGAACTTCATTAACTAGCATATACAAATGCTTATTTTATAAGCAAATACAGTTTTTCTTCTTGTTCGAAGGTCATTCTACAGATAGATGAATTAAAACTTGAAAAAGCTATTTTTCAGATTCTTATTTGAAGAAGAGAAATAGTTTAGCTGCCTGTTTCATCAACTCTTAGAAATCATTCTATGAGAAATTATAAACCTTATGTTTAGGCTTATAGCATTATCAATACCATTATAAAAATTACCCTTCTAAGGGTTTTAAAAGTAACTCAAGAATCTTGCCTGCATAAATTTTTAAATACTACATAATTCAAAACTTCCTTATAATAATCTTTAAAACTATTGAAACAGGGCGACCAAAGAAAGGCAGGCCTGCTTCTCTCTCCAAAGCAGTTCCTTTGCATCCCCAGCCTTTTTAACCAAAATTCAAACCAAGACTATCAATGCTTCTAATTTATCTCTAACAAAGTGATTTCTAATTATCCTAATAATTACAAAAGAAACATGTAAGACTCAGAATACTTCAATATTGTCCAAAACCTTTCTCAGCATTGTCCAAAGTCCTTTCCCAGATTGCCCCAAATATCCTCAGTCTCTCAGTCCTGATCATCTCACCAATGTCCAGACAGAGTCCATCTCCAGACGCTTGAAGACATGTTCCTTTGAATGCTCCTCCTTGTCTTCCACGCTGTCTTCTCCTTGTCACCTTCAGGTAGCAGGAACTCCATGGTGCCGAACCAGCAAAGTTCCCTTCCTTCTCAGGCCTAACTTTTGCACGGCCTCTTTCAGACACAAGTCAAACTCAGCAAAACAAACTCCAACACGGAGTTCAAATCTGCAAACTCCTTAACTGCATTCAGCACACATGCTGCCAGCCTGGGTCAGCCAAGGGTTGCAGGCCCCTAGTGGCCACATGGCCAAGCTCACATGACTCACATCTTTACAAGATGGCCGATTCCCATCTCTCCTCCATTGAACCTCTCTCTCTATCCCCTCTCCATATTGGAATCCCAATCGAATTGAATCCTTCTCTTTGTTTGCACACCCTTTATATACCCTGATTCCCCGCCTTCCAGGAAATCTGTTTCACCTTGACTATTTCACTTCTTTCTCCCCCTGCATCCCCCTGAAGGGAAATTCCAGCTAAGGTCATTCTCCTATTTTAACATTACCTGTCCTTGAAATCTGCAATTTTAAACAGGAGACAATGGGGGGGGGGGGCACACCCTATCACTATGACATAAAAAGAAATTCCTCTGGAAATTGAAATCATTTTTCAATTTGGCTCTCCCCTCTCCATTTCTTCACAAGTGTGAAAAAAATTTTTCTCTATTCTTCAGCAGACCTAGAAAAGATTATCTTTAAACTAAGATCATTATAGACTCTTCCCTCCTAGAAGGGCAGTGTGTGGTAAAATAATGGAAGCTCCAAAATGAAGTGTGTTCTGATTTTCAGACTTCATGGATATGCTACCTTACATGGAGAAAGGGGCTTTGCAGATGTGGTTAAGGATTTTGAGATGGGAGATTATTCTGGGCTAACACAGAATAATATCCCAGTGTAACGGTTTTGGCCCAGTGTAACCACGAGGATCCTTTTAACTGAAAGAGGCACGGAAGGTGACTAAAGGTATAAGGAGATGACTTCAGTGAAGCAAAGTTTGGAGTAAAGTAACTGCAGGTTTTGAGGAAAGTCAAGAAATGTGTTAGAAGTGTTAGAAGCTAGACAAGGAAAGAAAACAGATTCTTCCTATTGGAGGCCAAAAGGAATGCAAACATGGTGATTTTGGCTCTATAGTAAATTGTAAAAGGAAAGGGGGACACCAGTGCTATGCCTACCAGTACTTGGCCCAGTGTATTCATATTCAAAGGCTGGCCACCCTCCTCAAGGAAGTCATCAGCTTATATAGATTCACACTGCTCTGAAGCCCCAGGTGGGCAAGGTTTGCTGTGGTAGCAACACTTATCAGGTACTGATCTAAATATTTGCAGATCCAGTACTAGATCAAGGTTTGATAGGGGCAATCCCCCATCCCCCCCCAAGTCATTGTCTCCTGGTTAAGATTGCAGATTTCGAGAAAGGTATATTAAAATGTGAGAATGGCCTTAATTAGAATTTCCTTTCATGAAGATACAAGGGGAGGAAGAAATGAAACAGGTTTTTTTCTATGCAATGTAATAATTCAGGAGCTATTCCTGGAAGGCAGGAAAACAGAAAGAATATATAAAGAGGTTTAAAACAAAGAGAAGGAAAAAAGGAAGATAGGAATTCAGATTGAGATTCACGTTTGGTTTCGGCCACTTTGTAGGATGGAGATGTAAACCATGTGAGCTTGGCCATGTAGCCTTTGGCTGGCCCAGGCTAGCCACATGTGTGCTGAAGGCAGTTAAGAAGTTTGCAAATTTGAACTCCGTGTTAGAGTTTGTTTTGCTGAGTTTGACTTGCGTCTGGAAGAGGTCATGCAAAAATTAGGCCTGAAAAGAAAGTGAACTTTGCTGGGTCTGGTTCCATGAAGTTTCTTCTACTACCTGGAGGAAGACAACAAGAAGAAGACGGCATAGAAGAGAAGGAGCATGCTAAAGGAAGAGGACTTCAAACATCTGGAGATGAACTCTAACTGGCTAATTTTGGTGAGATGATCAGGACTGAGAGACTGAGGATTTTTAGGCAATCTGGGAAAGGACTTTGGACAATGTTGAGACAGGTTTTGGACAATGTTAAAGTAACCTGAGTTTTACATGTTTCTTTTGTAGTATTTAGGAAATCACTTTGTTAGAAATAAATCAGTCTGCACTGCAAAGTCTCTTTGACTTGGTATTTTGGTTGAGAAGGCTGGGGATGATGGAAAGAACCCACAAGGTTTAAAAGAGGGTAAATTGAGACAAACTAGTTTAAAGTTTAAACTGTGTTTTTAAGTTTTTCTTTTTAGGTCTGAAAGAGGGGAAGAGAACTAAGAGAACCTGGTAGCTGATTTTTGTATACCAATGGTGGAGGTGAACAATGAAAATGCTAATAAACGTAGCCTGCTTCATAGAAGCAGGCAGATATAGTTCAAGTTTAAGTCAAAAGGTCTTTTTCTCTCTTTTCGCCCAATGTCTGGTTTGTTTATTAAGATCACCCCCTCTGAACAGTTGTCTGTTACCATGCTTCATTATGACATCATTTCAGTTATCATAACTGAAAGTAATATGTCTCCATAACTGTAGTAATTGTTACAAGGTAGTTAAAACAGTAACTAGCATCCCCCTCAAGATGAACACCTACATAGTTTTAAATTGAGCTTTTGTGTTATTTTGGGGTGAGTCTAAACTCAAAGTTCCTCTGGGTCCCTAAAGTTCAGTTTTAGTATGTGCCCCTCAGAGGAGCCCCTCAAAGAATTGTTATTCCAGCATTTAACATAACACCTTTTACATAGAAAATTTATCATTTCTCAGATATAGCTGATGAATTTAGGCACCTTTAAGTCTTAGACAATTCTTTTTATACTAATCTCAAGTAAAAACCAGGGTCTAATGCATACATCAGTGTTTTTTTCACTCTACTAAATTCACTTTAAATGAGGTGTTTAGATATCCACGTTATAAAACAAATAATTTCAAAAATGAAATGCAAAGATTTCTAGTAAATCCTATAAGTATTACAGCAATACTTACTTTTTAAAGTTTTTATTGCAGCAAAATCCAGTTAATTACAGAAGTATTTTAAATGTTAAAAAAAATTCATGTTGGCAACCCTTCAGTTAAGCCAACGATTACCATTAAAAAGAGAAGACAAAATTTAAGGGAGTCCACACTTCTTCACGCTTTAATATTTTATGGAACATCTTACATCAGAGTCAAGAATGAAACCCTTTCTTTTCTCACATAGATTTTTGCATTAAACATTACTTTTTATCACACATTTGTAAAAGATAGGTTTATTAGGAAAAGGAGAAAGAAAAAGAGAGGCACCTGCAGTCACAGGCAGGCAGGAGAGCTGCCAAGCATTTTACTGTTTTGTGAACATCTTTCACAAAACCACAAGGATAATTATTCCATTTTCATTATAATAAAGTAGTAGCAAGGTATAATATATACAAGCTTAAGCAAATTTAACTTGCTAGATCTTTCTATCTTCTCGCATCCTGCTTAGAGATCTTTAATTAGTTAAATAACAAAAGAATACAGATATGCCTTCCTCAAATTCCAGCTTCTTAACAACAGGATCTTTGACAGATCATTGTCACAGAGGTTTAATGTCCTCATCTGTAAAATGGAAGCAATATTCACAGTCTAAGCACATTGCATACAATAATACAGACTAAGGCAGTAATATCCTATCAAACACACAGTAGATATGTAATGAATGCTAATTCCATTTCTCTACTGCAGATGATGCAAAATGAGAAACTTAAAGTACTATTAAAAATTGGGACATTTATTCCACTACACAAGATGTAAACTTGTAAAATGCCTGCACAATGTAACATACCAACTTAGAGTGTAATGTAATTTTTTCAAATATGCCATCACTGAAAATGATTTTTCTCCTTTTTCAATAATTCCTAAGCACACGCCCAGTTAACATGTGCCAAGAAATATGAACTTACCATGAGCTGAATGTTTTACCCAAATGTCAAAAACAATTGATAGGGTGTGCCCCCCCCCCCCCCACTGTCTCCTGTTTAAGATTGCAGGTTTCAAGGACAGGTAATGTTAAAATGGGAGAAAGACCTTAGCTGGAATTTCCCTTCAGGGGGATGCAGGGGGAAGAAAGAAGTGCAACAGATTTCCTGGAAGGCGGGAAATGAGGGTATATAAAGGGTGTGCAAACAAAGAGAAGGATTCGATTTAATTCAATTGGGATTCCAATATGGAGAGAGGATAGAGAGGAGAGATGGGAATTAGCCATCTTGTAAAGATGTGAGCCATGTGAGCTTGGCCATGTGGCCACCAAGGGCCTGCAACCCTCGGCTGACCCAGACTGGCAGCATGTGTGCTGAATGCAGTTAAGGAGTTTGCAGATTTGAACTCCGTGTTGGAGTTTGTTTTGCTGAGTTTAACTTGTGTCTGCGAGAGGCTGTGCAAAAGTTAGGCCTGAGAAGAAAGAACTTGGCTGGTTTGGCACCATGGAGTTCCTGCTACCTGAAGGTGACAAGGAGAAGACAGCGTGGAAGACAAGGAGGAGCATTCAAAGGAACATGTCTTCAAGCGTCTGGAGATGGACTCTGACTGGACATTGGTGAGACGATTAGGACTGAGAGACTGAGGATATTTGGGGCAATCTGGGAAAGGACTTTGGACAAT
>PVHY01013474.1:28554-41357 GCA_004024945.1 Uropsilus gracilis | reverse complement strand
ACATCTTATCTGAGGACACAGGGGTTGAGGGACAGAGGAAAGAAATGAAGTGGTTCACAGGAAGAAAGCCCCTTTCCCAATCAGAATCACTGGGGGTCACGGCCTCCACTCGCTGTAGCTCATCCCAGACCCCCTTAGTTCTGTCTGGCTGTTCTATCTAAATCCCCAGCTGTCTGTGAAGAGGGACAGGTGCACCTGGTATGAAAGAAACAATTCATCGTGGGCGAGAATGAACTGGAATATTATGTGTTGGGTCTGGTGTAAAGCAGGGCTCTGGTAGTCCCTGCCCAGTGAGAGTTAGCTGCTTTCCAGGGATTTGGGGGTGCAATAGGGGCAGGAAAGGGAAAGCCAAGGGGGAAGGGGACACCATACCTGGATCCATTCCGCGGGGCTGTCTCTCTCAGTCAGAACCGAGGTAAATCAGTCTCTCTTACTGCCTCAGGTACAACTTGCCACTGCAGGCCCCGTTCTGGGAGTGACTTATATACGTTCTGGATGGGAGGGATTAGCAGGCCTTTGCCTGTGATGTGGGTGTGTTTGTTTGTTCATTAAGATAATTCAATTGTCCAACCAGTCTCCTAATGTTGCTCAAGTTTTGTCCTCTAGGGTCACAACCCCTCTTCCAACCCCCAAACACAGGCCAAGGTAAGCATTTTCTTTCCTGCACCAAGTGCTGCTAACAGTATAGCTGACATTGCATATAGAAATCAGGCAGTGACTGGTGGAGTGGGGGGATGAGTGTGAAAGTGGGCAGGGGTCTTGGCTTCTGCCCTCAACACAGGTCAGTTGTAAGGGTGAGTCTCTTGCATCCAGCTGTGTGCCAGCCGGGTGGTAGGAACAGGAGGTGTTGTAGGGTACCTCCCATTAGCATAGCTGATGTGATGCATTGATAGTAATATTGTGTAGCTAGGAAATAGGAGTTAATTCTCTTTTGCTTTAGAATTGTAAATTTCAAGGACTCGGTGATATTATGGAGATTTGACTTGCTGACTTTTTGTTTCAGGTCCAGGTGAGCAAAGCTTAGGTTGACTGTGCCAACGTGTGTTTACTAGCCTTCCTTAGAATTCCCTTTTTTTTTTTTCCAGAAGAATGGAAGGGGAGGAGAAAAGAAAAAGCTTTTGGTTTGTGAGATGATTGACAAGGCTCAGCTCCTGGGAGAGAGGGAAGACAAGGAGAAAAGATATAAAAAGGAATTTAGGAGAGAAACAAAGGATTAGCCTTTTTTGGAAGAGGTTGAGGGCCCACCCTGAAGGGAGAGGCAGAATGGGCTCTGTGGGGTTAGGTCTGGACTGGTGAACTCATGGTCTTAGCATGCATAAGCTGATGGTATATGGTATATGCTGAAGGAGTCTAAAGAGTTTGGAGATTTGAATTTCATGTTGGAGCTTCTTTTATCTAGATTGTTTCCATGTTTTTGGAAAGGCCGTGAGCATGACTGGAGAAAACAGACCTGATGTTGGTTCCTGTATGTTGGACCTTTACTACTGCCTAAAATTGAGAGGGATACAGAGAAGTGAAAAAGAGAAGTGAAACACCACATCTTAGACCAAGTGTTTGGAGGAAGCTGGAACAGATGCCAGAGGAAAAGAGGAATGCCCTACATTTGGAACACCTGCTGGTCAACTCACATTGATTGGATATATGATGAGGTGACCAGGGACTAAAAGACAGTCTTGGATAGTGGTAGAGTAACTGCGTTTTTCATGTTTATTTTGTAGCACATGTATTGGGATAATCGGGGTTTAACATGCTTATCTTGTGCATATTTAGGTAATTACTTTTTTTACTTGCTTACTTAGTAATAAATGGTTTGACTACTTTAAGAGTTTGGTCTGACTTTAGAATTACATAAAGAAATGCTACTGGCAATAAAGAACCTTGAAGATTTTTTTCTTTAGTTTGGGAGAAGGGCCTGGGGCAGAGAAGTTGCGGGTATGTAAATGACAAAGATAAGGGGTGTGTGTGTGTGTGTGTGTGTGCGCGCGTGTGTAAATTTAATAGTTAATAAAGGCTTTTGTCCATTTTGTATCAGATTAAAAAGGAAAGACATTTCTCTGGTCTAGGAAAAGCTGGTAAAAAGGATTTTTAAAAAAATTGTAATGCCTGCTCCCCTCCCCTAATAACAGAGGGGCACTATACACGCTGGGAGAAGAATCAAGATGGCGAGGAACAGGGGAGTCCAAAGGACTCCCAGACTGGCCATAAAGGCAGGATGTCTGATAGAAAGAGCCCTCATGCAGGGGGACAGGCTTCCATGCAGGCTGGGACTCTATTCACTGGAGCCTCACAGCACCCTGCAAAAAAGCAAGTGGGGTCAGAGGGGAAAACAGAGATTCAGATTGGTAAATACCTTGTGGGATCACAGAGATGGCCCAGGGGCTCCTGAATCAGGCTCCAGAGGAGAGGCTATCTGGTTACCACTCCCACCTGAAGTCCTCATTGAAGGGGAGGAAAAGGCAGTGAAAGTGGAGAGTGAACTGAAGACTGGGAAATACCTGTGCCTCCCAGCAGAAGGGGGAAAAGGGGGTTGTCCCATAATGTTCAGGGAGCCTGAGGTTTCCCTTGTGCCATTTAGATGTTCTCCATCTCTGGTTGACTGACCCCATAAAAGGTCAGCTAATAGATGTCCTAGAAACCTACAAAACAGGCTTCCTTTCTTAACACAGCAACTCCTTCTCTGATCCAGTTTCTGTCAAGTTCCAAATTTGGGGGTGGGTCATAATTTTCAGAGTGCAGTGGCATTATTCACAGTCCCTGGCATTTCTGGCCTCTGAAAGGTCTCCCCAATTACTCCACATTTTAGCAGAATGAGATCTGTTTTAGGAGTGGGGTGGAAGTATGTGTTACTGAAACCCTGAGTGATCTGAAAGTGCAGTTGCTACTACTTATTCTGAAAGTCAAATGGGTTTGGGGATATAATCCCTCCCAGATAACCAGTGGGTTCCCACAAAGGTTCTGTGAAGTTCTGCTGAGTCACCTTGAGACAGCAGCTTTGCTGGTGACCAAGCCCAGCATGGGTAGCCCAACAGCTCAGTGATGACTCATGGTTCTAGAACAGCTTGAGGGCTGTTTTATCCTGGAGGGATGGGGGCTTTCCACCTCTGGATACCAAACTAGCTTCCAAACCAGACTTTTCTTTGGGCAATTCCTCCCCTGTCTGTGTGGGAGCAAAATCCTAAGGCTGGTGGTGCTGTCTCAGGATTTATGAGAGCTTTGGAAGGTGGGCTTGGAGTCTGCCTACTGTTGAGCTTCCTGCTCAACAAAAAGTATTTTCAAAAACTCTTTGTCCCCCTCATATCTTAAAATTGAATCTAAAGTATTTCATCTTAAATTTAAATATTATTTCTGGTTGCGAATACTGACATCTTAAACCCTTAAACCAGTCCTTTAAATGTGTCAGGTGGGATACAGATTTCAAAGCAATTTGACATATATAACCATCCACAAAAAATACCGAAACAAACTCTTAAACAGTTGAAAGTTTTCAGATTTCATTTTTCCTTCCTAGTACTGATATATTTTCATTCTCTTTTTCTCATAGAATGATATCTACCATATTTTGTCCTTTATTGATCATTCTTTCTGCAGCAAAAATATTATACATGCTGACATTAATTTAAAAAAATATTTTCTGTAGTCACAGGGCTCTAAGTGTTAAATTTCTCCTAAATTTAGCCATCATTACAATATTATTATTCCACAATTGAGTAAAACAACTTTAAAATGAAATTTTATGTTAAACATTGTTTTAATTGTTATTATTGAACATAAAAATTAAATTTTTATTTTTTATTTTTTTTTTTTTTTGAGACTAGGTCTTGCTATTTTTGCCCGTGGAACCGCAGGCTCTCGTTGCCTGGGGTACCACAGACTCAAACAATCCTCAGCCTCAGCTTCCCAGGTAGCTGGGATGACAGGCGCGCACCACCACGCCCAGCTATTTTTTTTGGAACTAGGTCTCGCTACAGGCCCCAGGCGGGACTTGAACCGCAATCCCTAGCCCCGGCCGCTTCATAGGCTGAAGCTTACAGGCACGAGCCACCGTGCCCAAAAATTAAAATTTTATTGGAAAGACATATATTTTTTTTATTAGTTTATTTTGTTCTTTAGGTCACAACCTCTGTAAGTGTTTTTTTTTCCCCCTCCTTCCTCCCTCTGGTGCTCCTTCCATTCTCTCAAACCCCACTCTTTGTTGTTTATTAGCTGTGCTGAGTCCATTAGTCTCTTTCCTATGGTAGTGTCTTTTCACTGGGTGAGGGACTGTGTTGTTGAATCCAAGCGAGCCTTGCTGTAGGTTTTCAGTCTTAAGTTTGTGTTGGGTGGCCATTGGTAATCTGTTCATGTTTTCGTGCTGCAGGCTGTCTTCTCCAATGCCATCTCCATTGCTTTGCTGCTTTGGAAAGACAGATCTTAATGCTGTTGGTGGAGTGGAATTTTCCCAATAATTAAATCTGTGGGTGATATAATTAATGCTAGTATGAGACAAGGTTCAACATTTCCTTCCCATTTTTTTCATTTTTATAAAGAAGCTCTGAGAAATATAATTTACATAAATTAGATGGGAAAGAAATAATTTCATTATACTAATGCCAGCCAAGTTTTTGCACTGAGTTATATGTTAAAAAACCAGATAATGATCTATCACCAAAAATCATCATTCAATAATCTACTAGCTGTTAGTCAGCAATTTATTTAACTAGGTCTTTTTTCAACTTTGTGGAAAGCTAAGAGGTAGGAATCACTCAGCCTGTAAAGAATTTGGTATCCAGTCATAAGTGTGATTCAGGTTCTCAGCTTCTAGGATTAAAACTTTGTGAAGATTTGTCAAATGAGTGTTAATTATATCTGTTATTTTTTTACTCAGAGTCCCTCTGTTTAAGTTGATATACTCAGGAATTATTTGGAAGTGTAAATGTTTATTAAAATACATTTGGCTAAGACAATTTGGGGGGCTCATCCTCTTTATCAAATGCTTTAAATATATTTTACTTAACTTCTTGGAACTGTAGGCTTGACTCATTGATGAAATTGTCTGTGGTATTCTTGCTCACAAAGCCAGTCTATATTGTTAAACTGATCCGCCACATGGAATTTTCTCTGTCAGAAAAGTTTTCTCATTTTCCAATTCAATTATTCATGTTAATAGGCATCCTTGTGGCAACTCTCTTGCTTTTGAATTAAAAAAAAATACACATGGAGCCTCCACTCTTGGAAGGATTATTATACAAACATTTTCACTGTTTTCCACTGATGACTTTTGTTTTATTCTCCCGCTACAATCCTTTGCAGGTGAGGCATTTTTTTGAAAACAGAGGATGAAAGAGGTCACAAAATAAAAATATGTAGACTCTTCCTTTCCTTTGGCACCCCACAGTTCTTACACACCATATCAAGCATCACAGCATGACTGGGGCTGGGTGAGAGCCCCTTCTTTTGTACTGAGGTAAGGAGGTAGGAAAGTAGAAATTCATACCTCTTCAGTCAGAGCATATCACCCTGGAACAGTGAGGTTTAGGGGGCCATTCAGAGGCTCCCTAAACACATTGATGTGCAAGGAGACCTGTATGCCTGGAAAAGGCATGAATGCTCTAAAGCCCTGCCCCTTGATTTTAATCCCCTGCCTTACATTGCCTGTTGCTACATCGTATCCTTCATAAAACTGTTATCACACATTAGAGCACTTTCTTGAGTTTGGTGAGTCATTCTAGCAAATTATTAAACTTGAGGTGTATTTAAAGGAATTCCAAGATTGTAGCCAAAACAGACCGAAAGGTTGTGGCTGACATCTGAAGTAAGAAAGTATTGCTGAAACTGAGAGAAACCAAGGGAGTACTCAGGGCCTCCAACTCTTCAGGGAAAACCCCTGATTTGCCTCTTTTACAAAGGTCCAGCCACCCACATGTACCAAGGAAAGTAATCACTCTAGTGTGCTTAAGGATCTTTAACTGGGGAGAGGTTCCAAGGGAAAAGAGAGAGGAAAGAGAAGGAGGGGAAAAGCTTCCAATTGAACTCTGAATCTCCCATGCCCTTACAGGCAAATGCCCATTTGATCCCAGAGTGAGCTGCTAGGAGTATGGATTTAAGGTCTCTTCCAGGTGGGTAAAACAAGCACTAAGTTGAGCAGGACTCAGGATGCTGGCACAGCCTGAAATGTGCACTGTACCATCCATGCTGTATAATATACCAAGAGATCAAGGTGACAGGTGCCTTTGTTTTTGAAGATCCCACCTACCCACATGGTCCTTCAGTCCTTCTCCAAGTTCAACTTCCAAATAACTTCTTGCTCCTTTCCAGCAGCCCCTTCAGAAAGTCCACTTCATGGACTTGAGGGAATTTGTAATTCATGCCATTCGGAACATCGATGGCATGGACATGTGGGTGGGCAAAATGGCACTCCTCCCCCTGCCACTGGAGATGCTGCCTGTAACATTATGGTACCTAAACCTGTTGGGTAAGCACTAACTGACCCCAGTTAGTAACGATGGAATCAAATTGTAGGACACCCAGCTGGTGTCTTGAAAATACCCAACAGTGAAATGTTTGTTCAAAGATCCTTCTACCTTTAATGGCCCAAACAGCATTTGCTCTAGTGAACCCTTATTTAGGCATCCCTAGTTGATCAGCTTCTACGTCTCCATGATAACACATTCTTTCTGCACATATCAATACATTCACAGGTTCATATCTTGTAGGCATGTGATCCTTTGCATGTCTCTGCTCTTAGTCAATCTGTTTTGATGATGTAGTGGAACTTTACCCCCAAAGCATTGAGAGCTCAGCCATCTGGTCGAACTGGGGCCTTGGCATGCTTACTGTTCTTTGGAATAGTGGCTGTAAGTCCCCAGGTGCTTCCTGACTTGCCCTGCAAACTTCATGAGTATTTCCATATTATGCTTCTCTGTATTGTACAGGAGTAACTGTTCCATTGTCAACATGACTTAACACTATCTGAATTCAGAGAGTAACCTGTCTTTCTAGCCCCTTACTCAGCCAGTTCAACTGACTGCAGGATTTCCTCTTAGACTCACCTACTGGGTACTTGGTGAGATTGCCTCAGATACAATTTCACAAGTACTGGAAATTGATGGATTAGAACTGAGTCACATAAACACCCTTCCCTCTCTCTAGACCGCAAACTGCCTGATACACACCATGGTGTGAAGCTCCTCTCTAAAAAGGGTCCCAAACATTAGTGTTATAAAACTACTCATACTCGGATTCTGAAATTTTACTTCCAGACCTAAGAAAATAATCAGAGACAAAAAGAATGATATGAAAGTTACAAACAGCAATGTTATTTACAAAGTGGAAGAGTTGAAAAAACCTAAATACGTAACCAGAGGGAATAGGCACTTTGGAAAAGATGTAAAGAAAATAAGACATCCATGATCATTTTAGTGTGAAATTAAGAGCAACTTATTTTCTCCAATACTTTTCTAACTGGGGTGGTTTAATAAACATGCTGTCCCTGCCCCCGCAGTTCCTGTTCTGGGAGTGACTCCCAAGAAAGCAGCCTTTTCTCCTATGACCCCATTGATCTTCTCAGTTTCATCTACTATTCTCCCACACAGACCAGTGATCAGTCACACTGAACTTCTCACCATTCTTTTCATACAACAGGGTCGGTGCCTGAGTCAATGGGTCGGTGCTTTTACTTATGCCGTTCTTTTTGACCTGGTATGCTCTTCACTTTCTTATGCACTTACTCTTCCAGATTCGCTTCAAGTGCTACTTTCAGGCTCCTGAATGCAGTTGGTTATCAGGCTTGGTGCACTCTAGTTCTTTGTTTTCTATCCATTGCACATTTATCACATGGCAATGTGACTTGTTTCTGACTCCCTACCAATCTGACTCCCTACCAGACTCTAACCCTATCTGGGTGGTTATGTATATTGTTTACCTTTGTAGCACCAATGCCTAGCATACAGTAGGTAAACTCACTGAAGGCTAATAGGGAAATTAAAAAAGTATTTTTCTTCTTGTTTGAAAAAGAATCAAGCAAATGAAGAGGAAAGTGGATGAATGGTCTAGTGGTAAGATTATCACTAAGAACAAATCCATAGCTCTTGGCATTCGGGTTCATAAAAGGATGGTGTTGGAAGCAAGCTCTTTGAAAGGCTGCTATAAAAATCTGAAAATGGGAGAATTTTATAAACTCTAAGAAAATACAATCTGCTTCAGATAGCATGCTTCTGGAGTTCAGAAAACCACATCTTACTGCCAGACAATTTCGAGAACATCCAAGATTTGATGTCAATGGTCTAAGGTATTTTCCTTCACAGGGACATTAGGAGGGTGTACCAAGCAGGGTGACCTGAGTTAGCTGTTAGGGGAAAGGAAGATACATTGTGCCCAGGAATGGCCAGGGCGAAATCCTGCATTTCCAAAATAGGTCACACAATTCCCCACCCTTATTGTCCTGATTTTTATCCAAGAAGAGTTGAACCCTTTTGAGGGGAAGCTTGCATTCATGTATTCACTGGCATACTAAGATGTGTGAATCAGGAGGAAGTTAGAAATCTTTTTGAGTTGATTTTTGGAAAGACCATTCTGATATTCAATAAAACCAGATGCCTGCTAATGGCAGGCAGTATGGACTACTCATATTCTGCCTTGACCAGTGGCCTATAGTTCAGTGGTCTTTGTGTTGACCATTCCCCCCAGGACCTGTGGGGGGGTGATGTGGACCAGATTCATACTCTGTGGGTTCAGGGACACTGAGTTCAGGGAATATACCTCTTCTAGGGCAAGCGGTGTACATGTTTGCCTTTTGTTTGGAGGAAGACATTACTTGGTTTTCAAGCTTGCTAGTTATAGCATAATCCCAAGAAACAGACTCGATCAAGTGTGGTTAGGGACTTGCAAGATGTGTAGTAGTAAAAGCAACTCAAGGAGTCTTCTAATAGATGTGCCCAGTGAAACTACTAGCATTCTTACTTTCATGTCAATGACACACATGTAAAAAGACAAAAAGAACAAGTTGATTAACTTGTTAGTAAGGCAGATGCTCTCTCAAAATAAGGAAAAATCTCCCTTTAATTCATTTATATCTTTTCAATATTTCTGCTCAGTGTTTTTCAACCTCAAAATAAGGCATTACTTTTTCTTCAGGATTATAGTTTTCTTCTAAAATCATAAACTCTGTCTTTCATAGAAGTCTTGTGATGATTCAAGATCCTTTCCTTCTTAGATACTCTCCTGAAAGTAAATACATCATGGTTATAATTTGTAATAAGTTACTACTACAATATCATTTATTAATTCCATAAATGAATGATGAGTGATAACTACCATTTGGTAGTCCCCATGCTAGGTACTGGGGATACTAGTAGAATGGTCAGAGAGTTAAGGCCCAGAGATAATGGACACAAGGAAATGGAAGTAAATAATGAAAAAAGTAATTGGCTCCTGAGTAGTTTTCAGTATCATCCATCCTTTGTAAGTATCCAACTATGTTTGAGAAATCTATTTCTCAAAGCAGTGGGAATTTTGGAATGCTGTCACCTCTGTCTTCTATCTAGTACAGAGTTTTGGAGTCTTTGTGTTCTAGCAAGACTCCCAAGCTTCTGTGCCAGTCACAGATCCTACATTCAAGTGACCAAGCAATTTCCCTGACTTTCTCCACAGGAGACATAAAAAAATAGCCCTTGGTGCCAGCTGCCAGGACAGAATCTGGTCTTCTGACAACATATTTATTTTTCTAGCCTTACTTCTAGAAACTAGATCATTAGAGACCATCCATATTAAGGCTGGGCACGGTGGCTCGTGCTTGTAAGCTTCAGCCTATGAAGCGGCCAGGGCTAGGGATCGCGGTTCGAGTCCCGCCTGGGGCCCGTAGTGAGACCTAGTTCCAAAAAATAGCTGGGCGTGGTGGCGCGTGCCTGTCATCCCAGCTACCTGGGAAGCTGAGGCTGGGGATTGCTTGAGTCTGTGGTACCCTGGGCAACAAGAGCCTGCGGTTCCATGGGCAAAAATAGCAAGACCCAGTTTCCAAAAAAAAAAAAAAGAGACCATCCATATGGTCTCTGTTTTGCCTTCCTGTTCCTGTCCAACCTTACTGAAATGGAATGTCTCGGAACCTGTTCGGAATTGGTCCTTTGTGCTTGTATCTGCCAGCATACTGGGTTCATTCTTATGTTATGTGCTTACCAAGTGTGTTCTGCACTGGCTCAGTCCTCTTTATTTCTAGAGTACTTCACTGCCAGCTGTGATGTATAGTTTATAATAATCCATACCAGGGAGCTGTGACAACTGGGAAGATCTTTGAATGTGCATGTGTGTCTGTGTGTATTATTGCTGTAATGATACATCACAGAACAAACCCAAACTTCTTAGGAGGAGATACTAGAACTGAGGTATAGCCCTGTGCTATATGCCTTGGGATCCCCTTTCCTCCGGCTTAGCTGCACTCCATCCTTCCAGTGGTTGTGTAAGTAACTCTAGCATCCTTCACCTTTTGCCCTTGTTGCTCTGAATTAGGTTTTTGTCGCTTGTCATCAGAAGACTTGACTACCACAAATAAAGACAGGCACTGGGAGACAAACTTACCCAATTTCTCTGTGGCTTCCACACAGACACTAGGATACATGCCCTCGGTGTAAGTTGCTACCAGAAGATACAGGTGGGTCTTCACAACAATTACACCAGTATTCTCCTAGATAAGAGCAAAACAGAATGGCCTTCTTTTGGTTCTAATACAAGACTGGCAGTTATTATCCAGTCACATTGTCCACTATTTCCTGACTTCTGTGTATTCATATATATAGATATATATGTATATATATGTATATATATATATATATATACATATATATATATATATTTGGACTCTCTACCCTTTTCCACTAATTTTCCTACAACAGCCTGTGTATTTCCCAAAAATTACCTGAGTGGTTGTAATATATCCATGATCAGAATGAGAACAAGGGATGTGATGAAACTCAGTAATGGAGTTTAGTGTGAACACATTTTGGAATCAAATAGCTCTGGGCTTGAAACCTAATTTCTGTTGTATTATCATGGAAGAGTTATTTTAACTTAAGTCTCAGTTTTCTCACCTATAAATAAGGCTACTCATTTATGTTGGGATGAAGTATGCCTAACCCACAATATATTCAGTAAATGTGAATTTCATCTCTTTATAAATTTCTTATAAGCATCAGGAGAACATAAAGGATGGACTGTAGTGGAGAAAAACAGTTCTGGCAAAGCACAGTTAACAGACTCAGTATAAAAGATTTTCAAAGCCAGACTCTGTTAATATTTTCTTTCATCTATGCCCTACTGCCACTGACTACTGTCCCCAGCACTGCAGAAATGTGTTAGTTGTTGTACAGAAAATTGGAGTCAAGTTATTTTCTTACAGTTTTTACCCAGTTGTTTTCAAATATTGAACACTTACATTCTTGGCATAAAGAGAATAATCATCTGCCCGGACACACTTGTAATCCTTTTCTTTGAAATACAACCCTTCTCTTCGTGTTTGCAAAGGGTTTTTGGAGAATCCATTCACAAGTGTCTGGACATCACTGGGCATTACCTGTGGAGATTGAATAGATCAACAGTTGGCAAACTATGACAGGCTGTCAAATTTGACTGTTTCTGTAGACCTAAAAGTTTAGAATAGCTTTTATATTTTTAAATGGTTGGGGGAGAAATAAAAATATTTTGTGAAATTTTAAGATGATATGAAATTCAAATTTTGTCCACAAATATTTTATTAGGCCATCATCATACCCACTCTTTCATGTGTTGTGTATGACTTCTTTCCTGTTATAACAGTATAGCTGAATGTGGACATCATATATCCCATAAATCTAAAATAGTGACAGAAAAAACTCAGTTAAAACATAGGCCTAACCTGCTTATTCTTACATTAAATCCGGGTGATGCTACACATAGGGACCGCTCATGGAGTTTGATGAGGGCTGCGTTGTCCACATGCTTTGTGCCCAGGAGGGAATCTAACAGTAAATTCTGCAAATGGCTCATTCTCCTTCAACTCTGAAAAATGAAACTGAAGTTGAAATGATGTGCTGTGGCCAGGCTTTGACAGTTCTCTGAATATAAAGGTCTCTAAGATACTTTGGACATCAGCATATAGACTTTGAAAATATGAAGAATAAAAATGGTGGTACCTCATGCAATGTCCACCTATACTCAAAGAGAAAAACAGAAACATAAAAATCACAATTTACACAAAGCAAGTATGTAGAAGAACTGGAAAATCACAGCCTGTTAATTTTCTGTCAGTGGTGAGTTGGAGTCATCTGTGATTTTAAAAGGAAAGCAAGAAAACCCTGCTGGGATTGGAAAACCACCAAACTAAGTTAGCAAGACTAGGTGACACATGCTGGTCATGAGTTCACAGTCCCCTTCCAATGGACTGGCATCAGCAGCTGCCCAATCTAGTCCAAGAGGACTAAAAATACCCCCTTTTTTTTTAAATTTACTTTTTATTGATTGCACATGTATATATCTGTACATACATACAAGTATATATATATACATGTATAGTACATCATTATCTACCCCGAGGTTCTCCCATCATCTTATCACCCTTGTATGATCTCAGTCTTCTGTGCCCTCCCCTTTCCCGGTTTTCTCCCTCCACCCCCTCTCTCGCTCTATGTAAAAACATGTTTAAGACACTTAAAAACACATTTTCCGCACAAGGACTCATTTTCTAGGGTTGTCCTCATCAGGACAATCTCCACAAACACTGCTACTTCCACCGAGGGCAGGCACCCCTTTCCCGCCACTCCCTTCGTGATGGGTTGGCCTACGGGGCATTCGGACCCCTG
>PVHY01013474.1:0-28454 GCA_004024945.1 Uropsilus gracilis | reverse complement strand
GGCTGAAGCGCCCAGCTATTGGCTGCGATAGCTGCCCGTCACCGAAAGGCAGACCCAGGTCCTTGCGACCGGCCAACTGGCGCAGCCCCTTCGTTCTCCTCGCTACAGGGCCGTGGGAGTGGGGTTGCGTGTGGCGGAAGTCGGGGTCCGCCGCCTGCCTGGGGACGCGGACTAGTTTCCACCCGCCGCTGCGGAGGGGCCTCGGGGGACTGAGCCAGAAGACACTGGACGCGAACGTTCTCGCGTTCTGAGGGCCCAGCACCTGCTGACTGCGCCGCTGGCCCGAGCGGGCTCGCTCTCTGGCTGCAGCCGACGACTCCGGGCCGTGCGTGGTCTGGCCGGCCCCGCGCGGTGTGGGGGAGCCGAAGGCGCTGCTGCTCTTAGGCGGGGAGCTGAGGTGCCTGTCGAGGCCTGCGTCCTCTTGCCAGGCCTGGCGCAGTCGCGCGCATATTGCTGATGGGGCGGAAGGGAAGGGAAGAAGCACGGTGTCTTAAGTCGGCAGGTGCAAACCCTAAGGACAACTCCTCCCCAGACGCCGCTCTTGGGGAGGGCTGGACCTCGCAGAGCTGGGGGAAGGAGCGCTTTTTGTCGGAAAGCCTCTCCTTTGCTTCTTTAAGCAGCCCAGCCTCTTTATGCTGCTGTAGCCCAAAATTTGCGGTTCGTCATTCCCTCCTGTCAATCAGAAAACTGCAAACCTGACTCCTAGAGGCCAGGCTGACCATTGCCACACCTGCCTGATTGGTTTTTATTTGCCTTTTTCCTAGGTGCTCTTGCAAAGCTTGCAATTCCAGGGGGGCGTGGGTTGGTCCTGAGAGGGCCCGCCTGAAGACAGCAGCAAAAGCCTATGCTGAAGGCCTCCTGTTGGGGAAGCTTGGATGGCTAATGTTCTGAATCGAATCCATGTCTGTTCATGGTCACAAACAGTAGTCATTGATTTAACAAGCAAAAAGATGATTGTGATCTTATCACTAAATCAGCGGATTTTTTAGTTTTTCTTAGGGCCTCTGTTATTTGTGACTACAATGAAAAATTTAGACAGTGACGATCTGATAACTCATAAACTACCCAAGCCCAAGAGCTCAAAAGAATGGTTGGAACCGCAGCCAGTTACTTTCATGGAGGTATAATCTGGCATATTTTATACTTTAATAGTTACGTTGAGAAGTGGCTTGTACTAAATATTTTTTCTTTGTATTCTGTTTTATTGTTCCCTTTTTCCTTTGTATTTGCACTTCATTATCTATCTAAGCTCAGTGATTATATTGAAAATGCAAAGAATGCTCAGGGGAATAGGGACTGAGACATAGCCAGACCCTACCCTAGCAGGTACACTAGATCATGGTGACATGTAGGGTTAAATTCTTGCCTTGAAGTAGAACTCCCAAGGTCCTTGTTCAAGTTTTTGTTACACTCAGGAGATGGGTGGAGAGACCAGAGGATAACACTGTATGACTTGTATCTTTGCCTGCTTGGATTTAAAAAACCCTCTTTCCTGAAAGTAGCCACTGTTCTCTCTCCTAAGGCTGTGCCAGGGAGAGACAGTCCTAGCCAGTTATTAGGCTCACTGTTAATTAGACCTGAGACTCGGGCCTGAGTCTAGGCCAAGTCTACAACAATATATATCATTTCTAATAAAATAAAGTTAATAAAGCTTCTCAAACACTGCTTTAGTTGCACCACCCACATTTTTGTTGTAAATTTTTTTCTAAGTAGCTTTATAAGGTATATACAAAATAAAGTGCATACATTTTAAATGTGCAGTTTGATACATTTTAGCATGTAGTCACATATGAAACCACCATAACTAAGATAATGAACATGTCAATACTTCTAATTTTCTCGTGTCCCTTTGTAATTTCTCCCATCCAAGTACTAACCAGGCCGGATCCTGCTTAGCTTCTGAGATCAGATGAGATCAGGCGCGTTCAGGGTGGTATGGCTGTAGACACCCTTTGTAATTTCTCTCTCCCTGTCTGCACCCCTCCACTAATTTGGTTCTACCACTATAGTCTATTTTGCATTTAAAACTTTTGTCCAGATATGATTTACAGCATGTATTCTTTTGTCTGGCTTCTTTCAGCATAATTATTTGGCAATTCTTGTTGCATGTAACAATACTTCATTCCTTTTCTTCACTAAATCTTTTAAACTCCAATTTGTCCATCCTTTTGATGAACATTTATTTATTTATTTATTTATTTATTTTTGATGAACATTTAGATTGTTGTCAATTTTTAGCTACTACAAAATAAGTTGTTAGGAACCCTCACATATCTCTGTGGACATAAACTTCTCTTAGGTAGATAGTTGTAGAAAGGGTGGTTTATTATGATAAATGAATTTAACTTTTTATGAACTTACCAAAGTGATATTATCTGACATTTCTTCTTCTTCTTCTTCTTTTTTTTTTTTTGAGACTAGGTCTCACTGTTTTTGCCCGTGGAACCGGAGGCTCACGTTACCCAGGGTACCACAGACTCAAGCGATCCTCAGCCTCAGCTTCCCAGGTAGCTGGGATTACAGGTGTGCGCCACCACTCCCAGCTATTTTTTGGGACTAGGTCTCGCTGTGTTGCCCCGAGTGGAATTCGAACTGCGATCCCTAGCCCCAGCTGCTTCATAGGCTGAAGCTTACAGACACAAGCCACGGTGCCTGGCAAGCTGACATTTCTTCTAGCAGCACTTCAAGTTTCAGTTTTTCCCCATTGTAGCCAATTTTTGGGGGTGTGCTATGCATAGTCTTTAAATCTGAGACATCGTAAATGATTTATGGTGGCATCCCATTGTGGTTTTAATTTACATTTCCCTAATGACTAGTGATGTTAAATATCTTTTGTCTTTTTTGTTATTAATATATCTTTCTTGGTGAAGTGGTTGTTCAAATATTTTGTCTTCATTTTTATTGGGCTGTTGGTTATAGTTGAGCTTTTATTACTGTGATATATAATTCATTTACCATGAAATTCATTAAGTGTACAATATGTTGTTTTTCAATCTATTCACAAGGTCGTGTACTTATCACTATCTAATTTCAAAACCTTTCATTACCCCTGAAAGCAATCCCAATCTCTTCTGCAGTTACTCCCTCCATTCCTTACATTCCCTCTGGCAACCACTAAGCTACTTTCTCTCAGATCTGTCTGTTCTGGACAATTTATGCAAATGGAATAATATAGTATGTGCTTCTTTATGACTGACTTCTTTCACTTAGCATACTATTTTCTAAGACTCGTCTATGTTGCAGCAGGTATCACTACTTCATTCCTTTTTATGACCAAATAACATTCCATTAAATGGATGTAGCACATTTTGTCTATTCATCAATGAATGGACACTTGCACTGTTTAGTTTGGGTTATTTTGAATAATGCTGCTAAGAACGTTTATATACTGGTTTTTGTATATAGACAAAACATAATTTTGTCTATTCTTTGGGGGGTATAAAACCTATGAGTAGAGGCTGGGCACAGTGGCTCGTGCCTGTAAACTTCAGCCTATGAAGCGGCAGGAGCTAGGGATCGCGGTTCGAGTCCTGCCTGGGGCCTGTAGTGAGACCTAGTTCCAAAAAAATAGCTGGGCGTGGTGGCACGCACCTGTAATCCCAGCTACCCGGGAAGCTGAGGTTGGGGATTGCTTGAGTCTGTAGTACCCCGGGCAACGAGAGCCTGCGGTTCCACAGGCAAAAATAGCGAGACCTGGTCTCAAAATAAAATAAAATAAAATAAAATAAAACCTGAGTGGAATTGCTGGGTCACATAAAAACTCTTTACTTTGAGGAGCCACTAACCAACCACAGTTTATCACAGTGTCTGTACCATTTATATTCTCAGTGCTGTGTGAGGGCTCTCTACTGCTGGGCTTAGGTTCATTGATTCTACTGTAACTGTGGAATACTTCCCAACCCATTTGGGGAAAATTAATCACCTATTATTTCTTCAAAATGTTTTTCTATTCCTCCTATCTTTTGAGAAATGTAATTATATACATAGTAGCCTATTTATACTCAGTTAATTTTTTCCACACCCCACCCCATTTTTCATTTTAGACAGCTTCCATTGTTACAATTTTAAGTTTACTTCTGTAGCATCGTATATCTCCTGAGAAGCCTATGTGGTATATTTTTCATCTCAGGCATTATAATTTTCTTCCCCAGAAGTTTTAGTTGTGTTAATTTTACATTGTCCCTGTTTCTAAACATTTAATGTCCTAGTCTAATAATTTTATTAGCTATCATTTCATGAATAGTTTTCATTGATTTTCCTCTGCATCTTAGTGAAATTTTCCTTCTGTTCATGTCTGATGACTTCTTATTGGATGTCAAATATTGTTAATTTATACTCAACAGTACCTTGTTGAGGTACTGTTTGACTTCTCATAATTATTACTGAGCTGTGTTCTACAATGTAATTAATTGTTTCAACATAGTTTGACCTGTTCAGGTTTTGCCTGCAGACTTGGTTTGGAAGGATCACAGTAGTATCTAATGGATGGCTAATTCTGCTTTAATATTTATATAAAAGCCCTCTAAGTTTTCCATTCTATGCTTTGTGAGCATGAGGTTTTTAACTCTGAGGTCTGAGGAATGACTCCTGGGGCTATGTAACAATCTAGGGATTGTTCTCCCTAATCTTTTCAGGTTTCTTTGCTTAGGTTCCCTATGTTCATACAGTGTGTAGCATTCAGCAGATGCCCTAATACCTGTCTGCCTAGCTTCTTCCCCTGTTACTTTACACTAGGAACTGTAGCTACCCTGGCCTTCCCAAAGTCCCAGTTCTACTCCCACTTAAAGGATGCAGCTGGGTTCCTCCTGTGTTCTTTTGTCTGCGCCACCAATGCTTAAATGAATTCAAATATAGGATTGATTATTTTAAACCATAAAGGAAGGCCGGATATGGTGGTGCACACCTATAATCCCAGCACTGGGAGGCTGAGGCCAGGGATCGCTTGAGTCCATGTGTTCGAGACTACCCCGGGCAACACAGTGAGGCCTAGTCTCTAAAATATAGCCGGGTGTGGTGGCGTGTGCCTGTAATCCCAGTTACTTGGGAGGCTGAGGCTAGGAATCACTTGAGTTCATGGGTTCAGGACTACCCAACACAGTGAGACATCTCTCAAAAAATAGCCAGGCATGGTGGGGCACACCTGTAATCCCAGCCTTGGGAGGCTGAGGCTAGGGAATCACCTGAGTCTGTGGGACTACTCTGGGCAACACAGCAAGACCTAGTCTCTAAATAATAATAATAATTATTATTATTATAAATAAAGGAAAAAAGTGTTTTATAGGATGTGAAGAAAGATGGCTAGGTATAGGACAAAGTAGGTAAGACTTATCAGTTATTTGACCATGTTGTTACTCAAAATTCCTGTGATTTTGAGTGGTTGTGTGGAAAAGTAGTAGAGTGGAAAAGCTTCAAATACTCTAAAAAATACTTCATAGTATTTGATTTAGAAAAATTAAATTTATAGAATTTATAGAGAACTTACAGGGATGTATGAATCACATAAAATACTGTGAATCCAAGTACTACTAGTAGTTAAATTATTTTATGATTTGATTTTCAAATTTTACTTCTGTCATTTTAGGCATTAGCTAAAGAAGATGTTGAAGCAGCTTTTCATTCAATATTATATAGAGAGAATTATGCAATTAAGGTAAGAATTGGGTACAGAATTCTCAAAACTAAATTTTGGTTTTTTACTTTAGCTGTAGATTCTCAGAAAATTTTAGAAAATTCAGAAAATAGAATTAAAGACTCCCATTAGTCCTTAGGATCCACCTTAATGGCTATCTGAGCTCAGTTTGTCTTCCCCTATTTGTATCCTCAAATGGGACTCCTTCACAGACTCTGAATAACTTCCCTCTACCCATTTGTTCCTGCATCTTGGTGTACTTCTCTGGAGTCATTAAATATTCCTAAGCCATGAGAACACATTAATTATTACTCAGGTATAGGTAAGAACAAAGATTTACCTGTATTAATGATAATAACAGAAAGATGTTCATATGAAGTATACAAAACACTGGAGTAGATAACCCACTTTTGTTTTTAAGACTTGTCTTTAGAGTGACTTGAAAAGGAAAGGAGGGCTCCAACCACAACATTGTAGAATAGAATAGAGGCTGGTATCAACCTCTCTCTAAAAACTACTTAAAAAAGGACTGATACCAGCTTTTAGTAAAACCCAGATGCTTCAAACTGGCTATGCAATACCAGGATGGTGAAGAACCAAAACAAAAGAAAACAACCCCAAAACTTACATTCTCTGCAGCCTGGCCACTCTCAGAAGCCCACCCCACCTAGCAAAATGGACCGCAACCTCCAGTGACCTATGTGGCATCTGGGAGCCTGGCACAGCCCAGGTACCACCTCCCACTCCTGTGAGCAACCCAGACCTCAACATCAGTTTCCCCCCACCCCTTTTTCTTGCTGAACTGCAATCTTGAAGAACCAAGCCCCTCTCAGAACAGAACAGGGTGAGAAGCACTCACAACAAACCCAACCATAGCAGAGCAAACCAAAGGCAAACAGTAGGGAGAAGGAAAAAGAAATGGCCAAGGAATACCTAAGGGAACAGTACACCCCAGAGAAAATCAAACTCCAGAACCCGACAACACTGACATAGAATTCTCCTCCCTGACAGAGGAAGAATTAAGAATGGTGCTAATGAAAAGACTCAAAGATGTAGACAAGTCAGAAAATGCTATGAGAAAGACAATCAACAAAGGGAGAAACAAGGTTGACTTTTTAGAAAGGAAATGAAAGGAACTGGAAGATGAAGTTTCAATGGAGGAGCTAAAAATTCTGGGAAAAGCCACCAACATTGAAAAGTAAAGAAAGTATTCATTGAGAAGATTGCATGCTATGAAGTTAGGGAAAGAGAGGAATTAGAGAACCTCTCAGGGTTTTTATTATTTTCTTTTATCATTTAAATGTTTATGTTTTTTTATCCTAATAATCACATAATTTCAATTGTTGTTTTAAAGATAGATGAGTCTCATAAGAATTATTTGATTTGCTGGGCGTGATGGCGTGTACGTGTAATCCCAGTTACCTGGGAGGCTGAGGCTGGGGATCACTTGATTTTTTGTTTGTTTGTTTTTTTGAGACTAGGTCTGGAACCGCAGGCTCTCATACCCCGGGGTACCACAGACTCAAGCAATCCCCAGCCTCAGCTTCCTAGGTAGCTGGGATGACAGACGCACGCCACCACACCCAGCTGTATTTTTTGGAACTAGGTCTTGCTACAGGCCCCAGGCGGGACTCGAACCGCGATCCTTAGCCCCAGCTGCTTCATAGGCTGAAGCTTACAGGCACGAGCCACCATGCCCGGCCTGGGGATCACTTAAGTCCATGGGTTCGAGACAACCCTGGGCAACATAGCGAGACCTAGTCTCAAAAAAAAAAAAAAGAAAAAGAAAAGAAAAGAAAACAGAATTATTCGATTTGTTAGCCTAAATCAGGCATTTTCTTTGGCGCTCAGATCAAACTGTGTTACAGTTCTACCTCTCTATATACTCATGTCTTTTTTTTCCCCCTCAATGATTATTTTTTATTCTTTGTTCTTTGCCACCCCTTCTCTTACTAGATACCTTGTCACTCTTTAAGACCTATCCTCAATGTCTCTCACCTAGAGAATTTTTAATATGACCCTTTCTCCCATTATAATAAAATACAGACTAACATAAAATCTGCCACTAATAACTTTTTAAGTGTACAATTCAGTAACATTAGTTATATTCACATTTTGTGCAAACTAAATCACTATTTCCAAAATGTTATTACCCCAAACCAAATTTTTATACATATTAAGCAATATCTACTCATCTTCTTCCCCAGCTTCCTAACCTCCAATTTACTTTCTTTTTTTCTGAGACTAGGTCTCACTATTTTTGCCCGTGGAACTGCAGGCTTACGTTGCCTGGGGTAACACGGACTCAAGTGATCCCCAGCCTCAGCTTTCCAAGTAGCTGGGATTACAGGTGCGCGCCACCACGCCCAGCTATTTTTTTGGAACTAGGTCTCACTATGTGCCCCTGGCGGGACTTGAACTGCGATCCTGAGCCCCAGCCGCTTCATAGGCTGAAGCTTACAGGCACGAGCTACTGTGCCCGGCCTCCAATTTACTTTCTTTAAATTTGACTATTCCTGACATTTTATATAAGTGGAATCCTGTAACATTTGACCTTTTGTATCTAACTTCATTTTTTTTGCCAAAAATACATTTTATTTTTTAAAAAATAATTTATTTATCTTACTTTAGTTGCTTTCAAAATTCATCATTATAGCATGTATCAGAACATCATTCTTTTTTGTGATGGAATAATATTTCGTTGTGTTTATATACCATATTTTGTTTATACATCTATTTGTTTATTTACCTGTTGATGAACACTTGGATTGTTCCCACATTTTTTTGGCTAGTGTGAATAATACTGTAATAAATATTGGTATAGATGTATCTGTTTGAATCCCTCTCTAAAGATCTTTGGGGTATATATCTACAAATGAAATTACTTACTTATATAGTAATTAATTTTAATTTATTTTTAATAAATAAAATAAAATAAAATTTATTTTTTGTTTTAATTTTTTGAGGTTAAAAACCAAACTGAATAACCATACTGGAAATCTACCAAAACTCTGAAAGATAGTTTTCCTTTCTTCTATGTCTTCATTATCTATCTCATATGTCTTATATGTGTGTATGTGTGTGTATATCTTGTCATATTGTCCTTCCTTCCATTGTTTTGTAGACATGTGATCTGTCTCCCCAAGTAGAGTTGTCCTGTGTCTCATTCATGTCTCATTTGTACCTCTTCTTTCCAGTATAGTGTGTGTGTCACATAGTAGAAGCCAATTAAGTGATTGAATTAATAGTGATCTTGTGAGTTACTCCTAGGAATATAAATTTTAAACTTTAGGGAATTTTAGAATAGAAAGTTTAGAATAATAAATTTATCTTTTCTATCTTTGATTACTAGGAACTAGATAAGTATTTGAAATATCATGACTTCTTAAATACAAGAAGAAAGGAGATATTATATAAAAGATGGGTTGACCACGTGGCAGATCCTCTCCAGAAGAAAATTATAGAAAAAGTTTGTTCATACAAGAAGATTAGAAATAGAAGAAAAGAAGAATTAGATGGTTTTTTAAAATATGTAAATAAACAGGTACTAACAGATTATTTGATACTCTTTTCAGTTGATTTAAGAACTAAGGTTATAATCATCATACAGCATGTCCCCTACCCCCATATGTGGATAATCTATTCTCTATTATAAAATGTTATAGCATATGCCTTCTTAAATCCAAGGGATTTGAAAAGGATGGTGGAGGGGGGTTTGGTCTGGGTTTCAGTGTATGTATTAGAACTATCATCCCTCATGTACTCATTAACTCTACATATCAACTTAAACAATTTTGATCCTGGGTTTAGGCTATGTATATGTTTATTTTTTTCTTTTGGAATTTGATTGTTTGCAAAGCTATATTTCTGTTCTTGCATTTTATTTATTTTTTTGAGACTAGGTCTTGCTATTTTTGCATGTGGAACCGCAGGCTCTTGTTGCCCGGGGTACCACGGACTCAAGCAATCCCCAGCCTCAGCTTCCCAGGTAGCTGGGATTACAGGCGCACACCACCATGCCCAGCTATTTTTTTGGAACTAGGTCTCACTACAGGCCCCAGGCGGGACTCGAACCGCGATCCCTAGCCCCGGCCGCTTCATAGGCTGAAGCTTACAAGCACGAGCCACCGTGCCCGGCCTGTTCTTGCATTTTAATTCAGAAATCCTATATGTCTAATGTTTACTAAACATTAAAAAAATTACCAAATATTTTAATGTCCCAACATTTTCATTAAAAGATTTGCATACTTTAGTAGATTCCTTCCATTAGTTTAACATTTGTTATTTGGATAAATTCAATTTCAAAATTGGTCTTTTCCCTTTTGCATTTGTCAATGATGTTGACTTTTGAGTTCTATTATGGTTCAAATTTATTGTTAACCTCATTTCCTTCTGTGTTTTTATTTCCTTCCTGTAGGGAAATGTATTTATAGAACATTATGATCCAAAAGAGTATGATCCTTTTCATATGAACAAAGAGGATCCCAGTTTTCTGAAGGTAGGATAGATTTCTTAATTTTCATATTATGTGGTTGGTCATTATGAGCACCCTGAACATATGAGCAGCTCTTTGGTGATTGCCTGAGAGTATTTTAACATCTTTTTTAACTATTTTAAGTATTTTTAACTATTTTTTAAGTGTTTTAACTATCTCCATAGCTTAGAAAGGAACAAAAAAAAACCCAAAACAAAACCAGAGGCCAGAGTAAATCAGATCTCTGTAAAATTTGAAAATATTGTTTAATAATTGGATAATAAGTAATATTTAGAAATTCACAGACTTTTTTTTTTTTTGAGACTAGGTCTCGCTGTTTTTGCACGTGGAACCGCAGGCTCTCTTTGCCCGGGGTACCACAGACTCAAGCAATCCCCAGCCTCAACTTCCCAGGTAGCTGGGATTACAGGCACGTGCCACCACGCCCAGCTATTTTTTTGGAACTAGGTCTCACTACGGGCCCCAGGCAGGACTTGAACCATGATCCCTATCCCTGGCCGCTTCATAGGCTGAAGTTTACAGGCACGAGCCACCGTGCTCAGAAATTCACAGACTTTTAACTTTGTTATAAAAGCAGTACATTTTCATTACAAATAAACAAGAAAAGACTACTCAAAATCTCTCTACCCAGAATTAATTCTTTAACATTTTCTGAATATACTTAGACTTCTTTTTTGTGTGTATACACACATAGACATTCATGTTTACAATAGACTGAGGAACACCTGTGACTAGTCCTCAAAGAAGTGCTTTTTTTGTAGGTCACCATCCCACCATTTCGTGACCCTTTAAAAAAGGCACAATTTGACAGAGATGATGAGAAAAGAACTCTTCTTCAGTGTGAGAATGGTACTTAATTCCTAATTTTCATGTAATTTCATATGGAGGAGCAATGGGAGTACCCTGAGGGATGCTAATTTAGATTAATAATATTCTCACAGGCAAAATATATACAATGAAAGAATTTAAAGAGGTTGAAAAGGACAAATTGCATTCCAGATTCCCAAGAATCTCTAATCCAAGGCACTTTATGACTCCAAATGAGTGGCTTAAACTGCCTAAATGCTACATAGAAAGTGAATTTTGTAAAAGGAGCAGGTAATTGTTGATATAATCTTTAAGATTTTAGAATCTCATGGGATTTGAAAACTTAAGACTGTGATGCAAATTTTGTCAACATTGTGATTGTTAAAAATTTCATTTTCCAGTAGGAAATTTACTGTAATTCTTGTTTTTGTTCCCTTTATGTGATACTTTTTTTTTGGGGGGGGGGGTACTGTTAAGATGTTCTCTTTGTTTTGCTTATTGGTTGAACTATATTGGTTGAACTATAGGTGAGGAGGGGGGGGTGTTTTGTTTCCTGTTTATTTTTCTTAGGGCTTTCTGATATTTATCTGTGGTTTGATATCATTATTTTTAAAAAATTTCATGCTATTTTCACTTCAAACACTACTTACATCCCATTCTTTTTTTCCTTCTGAGACTCCAATTGTATGTGAGACAATTTAATATTAACTCATAACCCTACCATTCTTAGATACCTCATATTTTTTATTTTACTTTCCCCCCTTCTTGTATTTCAGTTTGATAGTCTCTACTAACTTACCTACTAACCTCTCTAACCTATTAACCTATCCCTGAGTTTTTCCTCACTTGTGGCCCCCCTGTGGATCAGCCCATCAAGTGAGTTTTTCTTCAGCTTTGTTCTATCTGTTGAAGTCATCGAAGGAATTCATCTCTGATGTGATGATTTTTATTTCTAGCATTCCTATTTGAGTTTTTCCACATAGTTTCACTTCTCCTGAAAATATCTATCTGTTCACATGTTCACCTACCCACTAGATTCTTTGACATATTAATCATGGTTTTTGTAAAATTTACTGTCTGATAGTTCCAAAATGGGATCATTTCTAAATCTGGTTCTGTTCATCGTTTTACCTCCTTATAGTGGATTCTTTTGTTTGCCTATTACATGACTTTATTTTTGGGTGTTCTCTTGGCATAAATTGGGAAAACTTTCCTACACAAAGTATTTGCTTTTGCATCTCCTTTTCTGACACAGCTAGGCACCTGGGCACACCTCATGTCCTTTCAAAGGTCTAGGCTCAGTTTGGCAATCTTTGGTTTAGTGTCCCCACCTTATAGATGGGACAGGATTTAATTGTTCTACAATTCGTTATTAGCATCTTCTCTGAGAGGTATTCCTCTTGGACCTCTGCCCACCACTATGTTCCCAGCTTCCCACAGTTTTGGCCTTTATTACCCTTGCATTTGGATTCTCTCTGGGGAAAAGCATTTTACAGTTGTACTTACAAATAACACAGTCTCTCTTGTTTCACAAGATGGATGTGACATGATTGTCACAATCAATCCTTCAGCATTAGTGTATACATTCTCAGTGTATGAGAGTACTTTGAACTTTGTCTGATTCTTGATTCTCAGTAAATAGTAAACCATCTCCCTCATGGTTTTACCAACTCCTAGCACCAATGAATATACAATATTTTAAAGTAATGGTACTTTGGACAATATACATTTAGTCAATATGTATCAATAATTCCTGTAGTATAGTTTTCAAAACATTCTCACAATATCTTGTTACAGGTTAAAAGTGAAAGTGAATTTTAACGATAGTAGTTTTGATCCAAAACCCTTGGCAAGAGCTCCTCATCTTTTGGAATCTCAGGAACAAGAAAAGCCAACTGTTTATGGGTAAGCCTGATACTTCATAGCTTTAAACTTATTTTGTATGGTTGGCTGTGTTTTGGCATCCTTTTAAGTTGCTGGCATCAGAGTTGACGCATATTCCAGACTCCCTTATAGCGTGGTGTCAGACATCTCCCACTACTTTGGGTGAGGTAGTGCCTTTCCTTTCAGATGAAAATACTACTGGAGCAAGGTAATGCTGTTTATTTGGGTTACTTTTTCATAAATTCATATAGAACTCGTCAATTTCAAATTTAAAGAAAGTATTAAATGTTACAATTGAGTTGATAAGAGAATTCTTTCCTTTCTTCTTCCTCCCTACAGAAATAAAGGGTCATCTTTTTTGGAAAAAGAACCTCTATACTCTCAGGAGGGAAAGAACCCAAATCCCAAAGAGACCAGCTCTGAAGGGCACTTTTCCCTGAATCTCAGCCAGGAGGTAGAAAGGGATGAGGACCAGGATGTGGTGAGAGTTGGGGTAGTCCCATTTTGCAATATACATGTGGCAATTGCTGATACCAGAATCTGCATGCTGGGAACTTCTTTTCTATATGGCAGGCTTCTAGTAAGAGATGAATCAGTGAAAAGAGAGAGAGTGATAGAAAGAGTAGAGAGGGGGGAGAGAGGTAGAGAGGATAGAGAAGAAGAGAACAGAGAGGAGAGAGAGGGAGAGAAAAGAAAGGAGAGAGAGAAGAGAGAGGAAAAAAGGAGAGAGGAGAGAGAATGAGAGAGAAACTCAGAGAGAAACTCAGAGGAATGGAGAGAGTTGCTTCTGGAGCTACACATGGATGGGCTCTGTGGTGGGTGGACTAGAGGATTTCCCTAACTTCCACTCCTGTTTTTGTCCTGTTCTCTCACCACTATTTCTACCATCTCTCTACCATTTACCTCTTATCACATCTAAGCTTGGCCCAAAATTTTGTTCCCCTAAATTCAATCATTAACAGAAAATTTTCAAAAGGGCTCTATACTAAAGTAGTAGAATTTAAGAATTAAACAGTCCAAATTTAAAATATATAGACACCTAAATATTCACAGAACACAGCCGTCTCATCCTCCAGTAACTATGGTTCAACTCAGTGGTCATTTGACAGTCCTTCCAGGCCTGCAGCTTCCAGAACCAGGTGCCACTTCTCCCCTCATTTCCCTTCTTTTAACTCTTGTGTCCAAAGGCATGGAGTATAGCCTCTCGGAGGAGTGGGTTTGGATAAGTCACAGCCTTTCCTCCAACCTCTCTACCTCCTTGTTAAAATTAATATGGGAGTGATTTGTTTTCTGAGTATACAACCTTTCATCTTTTCTGTCTATCCTTTCCCCTTAATGAATGAACAACTTTTTTTTACTCACTTCTGGCAAAAGCACTGAAACATCATGTTTCAGCTCCTTTTGTTGTTATGTTCTAGTATCCCATGTGCTTGTTTGCTTCCTCAAAATTTTGAACAGCAATCCTAGTGTATATTAGTGCTCAGACATATTAACATCTAAAGGCCAGGCTCCCACATCACATCACACATCAATGGCATATCCCACCTATAATAGGGTTGACTCACCCTAAATCTCTGTGTGTGTCTAAATCCAGATTGAATAAAGAAATACTAAGGCAGGAGGTTTAGATGGGGGCCTTGCTTGCAAGATGAGTCACCCAGCTCTGGAAGGAGGTGTTTCAGCGGATCAGCTGAACTGAGCTGAATCCCTTACTCCTCTTTTTAACACTTAACTCTTTTGTTACCTTCAAAGGGTCTTAACCAAGGAGCACATACCCTGATTGTTCCCATGCAAGAGAATATGAGAGGAGACTGCATGACAGGAAACCATCTCTCAGCAGGAATCATTCAGGGTGAGGACCAAAGGAGGCATGCAAGAATTTTTCTATGTCCAAGAAAGAATCTATAATAAATTTAATTACATTTTTTAGTTCAGTGTCAGTATAATTAAGCAATGACAATATCATGTATTGATACTTAGTGCAAATTATTTTCCCCAGATGCTAAGAAATAGTGTTTGAGTCAATGAAAAAAATAAAAGCTACCTGTTGAGTGTCTATCTCAATTCAATTGCTCTTTCCTTAAATTATGCTGTACTCCTAAGTTCACACCCACATATTCTCTCCAGGTTTTTCCAGTAGTCTTTAGAAAATTAAAAAGTTTGTGAGGTTACTCACAAGTGATTGCCCAGTTGCTGACTCCAACTTTGCTTATCATCTTCTGGTCACGGTAAATTCACGCCTGGTCACAGGCTGACAGAGTAGGTCCTTGAACACAGGAAAAGGAGACACCTGAAAACTTTTCAAAGGTTGGGGGGTTCCAACTGTTCCCTGTTCATACCTAGTTGCCAGAGCTGCCTCTTTCCAAAACAAGTTCTAACTCTCACATAAAAGACTGGCAGTGTTTTAAATAGAATTGCAGCTCAACAATCCACAAGATCAATGTATCAGCTTAGGGTCACAAACAGAATGTATTTATTTTTATGCCTTATCTACACCATTATGGCATCCAAGCTTACTATTTTCTTGCTTTTATTTATTCACTGAATTTTTAACATTCTAGTCATCATCCTCTCTTACATATTTTTCCTTGGCACTTGTCCAGTCTCCCAGTGTCTCATGTCCAGTAAATCAATTTAACAACTAAGTTAACTTTTAAGAAACTTTAGTTATGGGACCTTTCAGAAAAGTATATAAAAAAATCAAGATAATTATATGAATCCTGATGTATTCAGCATCCAGCTTCAATAATGAATGATTACTTCATGGCTAATCCTGCTTCATTCATATCTGTACCTATTTCTCATCTTCAATCAGGTGTCTTTATTTTATTGTTTTTGCCCTCTCCTCTAACTGGATGATTCTGAAGCAGACTCTAGATAACATGATAGTTGATTGCCAAGTTTTGTTCAATAACTCATCTGAAATGCTCAATTTTAATTCCCTGGCTGGTTTAGGCAGCTTGCCAACATATAAAGAATGCAGAGCTTGTACAGATCTTGCAGTTGTGACCTAAAATACACACCAGCTTCAGTAGATACTAAAAATCTCATCCTAAAGGAGGAACTGAGTGAGTGTTTTTACAAACCCAGGCACATGGAGAAGCTGCTCAAATGACCAGCACTGCCCAGTACAGTCAACACCCATCTCCAAAGAGTTCTTTGTTGGTCTTTCTTTTCAAACCCTTTTAAGTATTTTTCCCAGGGAGACAGTCTTTAAGTGGGTTTAGCCCCTGGTTGCCATTATGTGTGCAGGTAATAAACTTCTTTGTATGTGACAAAACTTGGGCCTGGTGTACCTGGGACATGTCAGAACAACAAACCTATTGAGTCTGTAATGAATACATTATGCAAACCTAAAGACACCTGTCACAAAAGACCTCTTGCTTTTCTCCTTTTGGGGCAGTTTGCCTAGAAAATTAAAATTCTTAAATCTCATGTCACTCTTTTCTAGGCCTCTGCACATGATTTGTGTTTAAAGCTACCTGGTCTTTTTTGCCTGGTTGCTCCAAGGATTATTTATTTTTATTTTATTTCTTTCTTTTTCTTTTTTATTTTTCAATTATTTATTTTTAAAGTCAATAACTAAGTCTGGGTATTGACCTCTGGGTCTCTGCTCATAGTCAGGTACCTGTCCTTTCAACCGAAAGATTCCTGTCCTGGATTAAAACAACAAACAAACAAAAAGCCCTCCATGTTAACATATTTGTTTTCCCTCCTACAGGAGTCCAAATATGCATAAATTAGCAGGGTCGCCTTTGCCAGGCTTCTAATTTTTTTAATTTGGTTTTGCTCACCCTTACTTCAGTCCTCAGTGTGGCCGTGCTCTCATCAACATCTACCCCATCATGATTTAAAAACTGAAACACAGGGTGGTTGTGAGTTGGACGGTTGAAAGCCCCACAAGGGTCACAGGGTGTCGCGAGGGCGGAGGAAGTCAAGGTAGGGACCCCGACTCTCCCGAACCCTACCCCAACTGCCCAAGTCGGGTCCCAGCCCTCCTGCCCGGACTCAGCGCAGCGGACCCCACGACTTACCTGGTCTGACCTTTATACAACGCGGGGGAGGCATCTGTGTTGGCTTTTCGCAGCAGCGGCTGGGGTCACGGGGGACTGCCTGGAGGTGTCCGCTATCTCCGATGTTCCTAAGCGGAAGAGCAGGGATTTTTCTTTCTTTTTTTTTTTTTTGAGACTAGGTCTCGCTATTTTTGCCCATGGAACCGCAGGCTCTCGTTGCCCGGGGTACCACAGACTCAAGCAATCCCCAACCTCAGCTTCCCAGGTAGCTGGGATTACAGGCGCGCGCCACCACGCCCAGCTATTTTATTTTGGAACTAGGGCTCCCTACTGGCCCCAGGCGGGACCCGAACCGCGATCCCTAGCCCCGGCCGCTTCATAGGCTGAAGTTTACAGGCACGAGCCACCGAGCCCGGCTAGAGCAGGGTTCTTAACCGCCTCTCCGCGGGGTGGCCTCGCTGCCCGCTGGCGCCACCCGCCGGTCTCCCCGATGTACTCTTCTCCCCGTAGGGGGTCGCCACCCATGGCGGCCACGCAAACGCCCAGCCACGAAGAACCTTTCAGCATAGAAAAGTTAAAAGTTTGGCCAGAGCCCAAGGAAGTGGATCTGATGGAGGTAAAATCGCGCAGCGTCGGGAGCTCTTTGGTCGGTGGGACGTGACGCCTTGAGACGAGGGGCTGTTTCCTTCGCGGTGTCCTTCCCCCTGTGGAACAGCTGCAGGGCGTGGGCGGGCCGCCAGGGACAGCTTGAAGGCGAGAGAGCTGGCTTCAGGGCTATCAGGAGAGTGTGCGAGCCCCCGGTCTCCAGCCGGGGAGGAGCTGTGCACCCCAGTCCTGGTGAGCAACCCAGCTCACCCTGCAGAAACCAGGGCTGGGTTCACCTACCCACTCCTGATACGTCAGGGGTTAGTGAAACAGTGATCTTCTCATAAAGAAAGTATGTTATGTTGTGTTGTGTTATGTGTTGTTACCTGTGATCCTATAGTCTGCCCTGCTGTAAAGAAAAAGCACCTGGGTACATCCTTTGTTTTGTTTTTTTTTTTCATCCTTTGTTTTGTTCCTTTTACCTTCATGGCAGTAAGAATACTGATACTACTTGTGCACAGAAAGCTTGGTTTTCAAAAATGCCGCTAGAAATGATTAATAGCTTCCATTTTCTTTTTAAAAATATCTTCCATTTTCTGACAAGTAATGAGAAGTAGCCAGCAAAGACAAAGCTGTCTGTTTGCCTAAACAAAACGGCAATTTAAAAATATGACCTGTGTCTCATGGTATATCTAACGTTTGCTAATAAAGTTAATAAGATGGTTACAAAATGTGATTTTTCCAAGATACTTGTCAAAGTATGTACATTTTTACCTCAAATAAAGAGTAAAAAATTGTTTAAAATAATAAAAATTGTAAATATAAAAATTTCCCCCAAATTTATCGGGAAAAAATTTTTACATATTTTTTTCAATTGTCCCCTTAAAATAATACAGCAAGGTTTTAAAACCAGGTTCTAATTTTCAAGAGACTTTTATTTTGGACAAGACCCAAGCGGTTGTGTCATTTTAGATTTCATGGGAAGCTGTTTAACATGATGTGAAAATATAACTCTCCCTTTTTGGGGATTTCTCTTATTCATAGATTTGGTATTTTAGTTTGGTCTTTGGTTTTGATGCATGCACTGTGGCAAAACTGAAAGAAAAATCAGAGAGATTGATTAACAATCTTAAGAGCCTATATCACTTTATGCTAGATAATTCTTACAGGGGGTAGTGTATCTTTTCCAAGACACTGTGTATTTATTGCCTTGCTATCTGATCCAGCTTAGTTCTATGAGGATAAAAACTGTAAGATCATTTCAAGGTGATAAGCCCCTGAAGGGAAGATTTGAGAACAGCAGCTTTACCCAAACTCACCAAGGAGGTGGGAGTGTCCCCAGCCAGGTGCTGCCCTTGACGCCCTGGGACTCTGCACTACCTGAACTTCATTAGTTCCTGTAGTTTTGATTTAGAAGGTGTTTGGAGACCTAGCAGAAACCAGAGAACATCTAGGACCCTTTAAAACATATCCATGGAACGCCTGAAAAGAGGTGTTTTATATAGAGGATGTTTAGTTAGTAGCTTTCTTGGTACTTCAAAAAATGTGATTAAATAGTATCATGGAAGGAATGTGTTTTACAACAATCTGGGTGGGTGTGGGTAGGAGAGTAGGAATGTAAATAAATGAGATTGGTTCTCAGCTGATGATTTTTTAAAAATAAACCTTTCAGAAATCTTTTCATTACATTTGGCTGCCAATTATTTAAAATTATGATGGATTTAAAGAGTGGATAGTTTGTAAACTTTAGGTGATGGGATCATGGAAATTTGTTTAAAAATTTCTATTATCAAAAATGATATGTTTTATTTACAATAAAACTATTGGTAAAACATACTGAGCTTAATCATTTAGACTTGTTTTTTGGGGGGATTTATAGCCTAATAACCAATTCTGTTACTTCAGGCATTAGCTAGAGAAGACATTGATGAAGCTGTACATGCAATATTATTTAGAGAAAATTATGTCGTGAAGGTAAGAGTTGCCTACAAAGGCCTTTTTTTTTTTTTTTAATGTCAGAGAGATTCATTTTTACTGGGAGACTAAGCCTTCTCTGAGTCACTCATTTTTTAATTTTTTAATTATACTACAGAGATGTGAAATTCTGTCACTTCTTCCCAGAATCAGAGGTTGGGGATTCCCAGTCTACCTTAAAGGTGGAAATGGTTGTTCTTTTTGTCCTGATATTGAAGAGAAATTCTTCCTCAAAATTTCCTCTTTCTTGTATTTTCCCATATTGCAGTGAGGCTATATATAGCCAACAGAAACTGCCCCGGTCCAGCCGGGGTGGGGGAATGGTGCCTGAGGGAAGGGGTGAGGATGGCAATCAAGACATCAAGACTATCTCTTGGGCAGGAGGGCACAGCGGCTTTTCTCTTGATCCGCTGGCCCTGAGTTTATTTTTCACTCAGCTTTTATACAGTTCATGTAACGTACTTCAGCAGTTACAACAGCCTTTTGCTGACGTCAGTTTTGCTGGGGGCTAGCTTTCTGTAGCCATCTGCTTATCTAGGATAGATGGCGGTCATCAGACCCTCTCTGGGATGCCTTTGTTATCTTTGGCAAAATCTTTATTTTACAGGGCATCCTGATACCTGTGCTTACTCAGAGGTGCAGGAATTTATAGTTTTTCTTCAGCGGGCAGCCTTCTTTTTCTGTCCCCGACAAGAAACAAATTAATATTTAAGGGTAATGACCCGTCAGTACTGAGAGTCACTAGGTGATTCATGAATTTAAGGATTCATTTAATTTCAATGAGCGGGATTGAAATTTAGTTTATACTAATGTTTTCTCATTTGTTTTGGGGTCTATGATTCATAAAGGAAGTTGGGTATATTCCCACTTGAGCATCAAAAGAGGTGATAGGGTCACTTTCCTGTCTAGGCTCAGGTTGAGCAGTGCTGGAAAAAGTCTGGAGTTCTTTCTACTCTACACTTGGTCACAGACTTTACAAATGAGAGTGTTAGGAGGCATGAAACGGGTAGCTGGAAATACTTTGATGAACAAAGAAGCAGGAGTTGAACGAATTAGGAATGATTTGGGTGTAGCTTAATCCCCAAGAACAGTTGTGGTCTAGAACTTTTCATGAACACTTTCCGCACTCTCCAGTTCTCTTCCTGAGCCATTACAGTATGCTGTACTTGCAACCCTAATGTTTAAAGAGCTTAGGAGTGGCAGAAAGCAGCCCCCCCTTATTTAAATACCAATATGTGGAAAACTCCTTAATGTTTATTTTCCTTGTTTGTATCACTGCATTAGAAATTGGATACATATTTTCAGCATCTGGATATTTTTAAGGAAAGAAGAAAAGAGAAATTACATAAAAAATGGATTGAAAATGTGGCAGAGCCTCTTCAGCAGAGAATTATGGAAAAAGTCATTTCCTACAGAGGGCTAGAAAAAACAAAACAAGAAAATTTTGAATCTTATTTAAAGCACGCAAATAAAACGGTACTGATTTTTTTTTTAATCATGTATAATTTGAAGAGTTGGGCCAGCATTTTCACTGGTTAGGCAAACAGTCAGAAGCTATTTCAGAATTTAAGATGAATTCATGGTACTGTAATACAGCCTACCATGTTTTCAAACCTGAAGTTTCAGGTGGAGACAGTAGAACTAAGACTTAGAACTAAATGTAAATATTGTTTTTGGTAAATGTTAAGAGAACAACAGAGGCTTAAACCATCAGTACATTTATTGTTTACTTAACAGGCTGTGAAGGGAAGGTGGTCTCTTGCAGAGTTCTGGCAGCATAGCCCTATCATTAATGCCCCAGGTTTTCCCCTGCTGCTTTAATTGCTCTCTTCTTGTTTTCAGCTTATCCCCACCACCCTCACATTTTTAAGTGCATTTGGTTGCTTACAAGTCCAGGTTGCTAGGTCTGTGCTCCAAGCAGTAAAGAAAGGTAGACAGATGTAGCTCAAGTATCCCAATCCGGGTAGGTTCTTTTCCATCTAGCAGTTAAAGAAGAATGTTGAGCTCTTGGTGGGCTCACCTTGTTTTACAGGCGTTAATGCTCTCTGGGAGCCTACCAGGCCCACCTGGCAGGAAGGCTGGGCCAATTGTATGGCAAACAGACAGGCTAGGCAGCATGGGCAGGGGAGACCCCCCCAGGCTCCCCAGGAATCTTCACATTCCTTCCCTGGGCTCTCACTCTCAAACATTCTGTGTTCTCTTCCCATCATACTCCTCTCCCTGGGTCTCCTCACATTCTGTCCTCACCCTACCCTCAGTCTACCCCCAGTGATGCCCCCTCCCTCTTAGTCCCAGGTATGCACTGGGCCAGATATGCACAATCATGGGAAGTGTGTAACATCACAAGTGCTGGTCATACAGGCTAATGGCAAAAGGGTAAAAACCCTGAAAATTCACTTACCCTACAAAAGGGCACCAGGGTAGTCTTAACACCCCAGAAGCTCGTGTCTGATTTCCCCTGAGGTCTCATTGCCCATCACTAGGTCACTGCTCCCTAACTCTCCTCTCTCCTGCATTGCCTTCCCCCCCCCCGCTCCCCACCAGGAAGCAGGGCCAGGAAAGCAGGAGATGACTTGCTATTCTCTATTAGGAAATGGCACAGGGATAGGGGATGCTATAATGGTTGAGTTAGGCAACCATTAGGTGTGGGTCACTGTTTTCTACACTGTTTTCAGTTGGCTTCACAAAATAACAGGAATGTGGACTTCTTGAGGACATTTCTGTTTTAACTTTGAGTTCAGGGGCTCTTGATATTTAGGCTCACCTAAATTTCCGAAGTAGGTTGACTAGGATGTTAGAGCAATTCAGTATATTTACTGAACAAAAATTCTGGATATCTATGTTAAACACTTCTTTCTATACATCTTAAGAGGCTGAGCTTGAGGTCAAAGCCAGCCCTCTTTGAATCCAAAGTGCGAAGTCACCATTATGCCCAGGAATGTGGTCACAATAAGTAGGATGGGGAGCCCAAGCCTTAGGGAAGCCATAGTGAACTCTGAGTAACCTTCAGTGACAGCAGGCTCAATGTTAGTCTGCCAGGTGAGCTGGTCTCCAGGAAAACACTTGAGCACATGTGCTGTGGTAAGAGAGGCTGTGTGTCAAGTGGGAAGCATCCAAGCCCACCTGTCCACCTGCTGTTTGTTAGTGCATTGCTCCTTGTTCACTCCACGGAGTGGACACTCACCAGCTGCAAAACCACATGCCATAGGAGGAAATGTGTAAAGAGACTCTCCAGGGAAGAGCTGAACGAGGGGGAATGAGTGCTTTCAGGACGTGTGGATAACTGACAGATGGAGCTTTTGTTCTCTAGGGGAGAAGGCTCCTGTCTGCGCTTGCAGTGACAAAACAGATTTCAACTCAGTCTAAGGACAAGTTTTCTACTGGTCAGTACTGGTCAGAATGGCCAAAAAGGCACCTGCCCACAGCACCCTGCTCTCTGAGGCTGCTGGGTAACTTTGGATCGAGAGAGCTGGTTACCTCTGTGACAACTCACTGCCAGCTGAGTTATTCCAGACATTTATTCTAACCCTTTGAATCTATGATTTTATGTAAAAATGGAATAATGTATCTGAATTTTTTGAATCTTGCACATTTATATGTAGTGATTTGCTCTTAGATATATTTTTCTCCCTAAAGGCAATTATATTTGGAGATTCTTATGATCCTGAAATATACAATCCTTTTTATATGGAAAAAAAGATCCCAAATTATGGAAAGGTAAGTTTCTTATTTCTTTTTTCTGTTTTTTTCCCATTTGAAAACAAAATTTTATTGAACTTATAATTACATAGGTTTTTCCTTTTATATTTGCTTTATGGTTATTGTTCTTGAAAGCCATCTGATTCATGAAAAATCTACTAATTGAATCTATAGAAAAGTGTTTGTCTGTTGTCAAGTTTCAATTTATTCACAAATATATATCAAGGCAGAACAGCTGTCCTTGGGCTATCAGGAGGTGGTACATGCATCACTTAAGCTGTTAATGTAAAAGAGGTCTGTCACCACAGAAAACTTGAAGTTCAGATAATAATTTGCATTTTATGTAAAAACTCAGATTTTATTTTTACTTATTTCTACATCGGTGGGGGCTGGTGTCAGGAACTTAAAGGCAAGCAAAAACTTGTTCTCTATCCTGCTGAACAAAGACACACAAAAAAGGGCCTCTTTCATTAGGCAAGACTTGTTTTTCACATGAGAATGTCATATTACTCTTTCTTGAACACAGCAAGTGTACTAACGAAACCATTCTTGGAGCCAGTGTTTAGTAAAATTATTTATTTATGTATTTATGCATTTTTGTATTTGCTTTTTATTTAGTTAGTTATAGAGACTAGGTCTCCATATGTTGCGTGGGGTAGTCCCGACTCAAGTGATCTCTAGCCTCAGCCTCCCAGATAGTTGGGATTACAGGCGCATCACCACCGCACCCAGCTAAAATAATATATTTAAATAAATCCCTTAGGAGAAAGCAGAAAGCTCATTGCTTTTCTTCATTTGGAAAGAGGCTCTGTCAGTTCCCTTATCTGCTAAACTTACCTGTGCAGGAGTTCACCAACATTTCCTGTTTGGAAATGCTGCTATTTCCACATCTCAGCTGCCAAAGTCTCCAGATTTGGTGTCTCCTGGTGTGTGCTTCTTTCGTCTATGCCATGCGCGCCTCATCTCCCCGAACACACACCGGACCTTATTAATGGTGTGCCTCGTGCCCTTACCTGGGCTGGTGAGTCCATCAGAACAGCCATCCCTGCTCTGCAGGCTCTAGCCCAGTGTGAGAGTGACTTTTCCCTTTCCACTTGAGTCAGGTGCTCCCACTCATGCGTTCTGCCTTCTTTCCACCTAAGCTGAGAACTATATCCTAAACTGAGAACTATACCCTAAGCTGAGAACTATATCCTAAGCTGAGAACTATATCCATCTTGACTTTTTTGAACTGCCTTCCACACAGATGGGCTTCAAGAACTTGTTCACGAACATGAAATAGTAATTCCTTAGATTTTTTACCCAAAGTTGGAGAGAGTTCTTTGTGAAATGGACCTGCAAGTTCCCGTGTGGATTTGGTGAACCCCAGAGAAGGGGATGCAGACTCTCAAATGTGAGGCTGATCCAGACCTCATCGCGATGCCTGTCATCACTGAGGCCCCTGCGAAAGGGAGAGACCAGATGCTGGCTTTTCACTGTCAGAAGTTCTGCCTTCCCCTGTGATTCCCGTGGCATCCTGTTCTTGATTTCTGTGTCACTCTGGGATTTTTCAGCTTACTCTTTTTCTAGTGACCTCCTCTTTCCCCCTCAATGGCACCTTTCCGCATTCTGGATCTTCCTGTAGTTATTTCAAAATGAAGCTATGGGTATGCTGCAATCGGGAGGGGAAAGGATGGGAAACACCTCACCAAATGTGCTTCCCAACTCTGCGCATCCACATGGGCCTGTGCACCCTGTTCATCCACCAGACACTGCCTGAAGCAGAAGCTCGCCTTCTCCCACCTCCTAGCTTCTGCAGGTGGCACTTCTGTCTTAGCATTGTTATGCGATGCGTACATAACAGCATCAAAAAAGTTCCCTCAACCGGGCACGGTGGCTCGTGCCTGTAAGCTTCAGCCTATGAAGCGGTTGGGGCTAGGGATTGCAGTTCGAGTTCCGCCTGGGACCCGTAGCGAGACCTAGTCCCCAAAAAATAGCTGGGTGTGGTGGTGCGCGCCTGTAATCCCAGCTACCTGGGAAGCTGAGCCTGGGGATTGTTTGAGTCAGTGGTACCCCATGCAATGAGAGCCTGTGGTTCCATGGGCAAAAATAGCGAGACTTAGTCTCGAAAGAAAGAAAGGGAGAGAGAGAGAGAAAGAGAGAGAGAGAAAGAGAAAGAGAGAGAGAGAAAAAGAAAGAAAGAGAGAAGAAAGAAAGAGAGAAAGAAAGAAAGAAAGAAAGAGAGAAAGAAAGAAAGAAAGAAAGAAAGAAAGAAAGAAAGAAAGAAAGAAAGAAAGAAAGAAAGAAAGAAAGAAAGAAAGAAAGAAAGAAAGAAAGAAAGAAAGATAGGACGATAGAAAGAAAGAAAGAAAGTTCCCTCAGGCAAAAAATAGTGAGACTTAGTCGAAGGACGGAAGGAAGGAAGGAAGGAAGGAAGGAAGGAAGGAAGGAAGGAAGGAAGGAAGGAAGGAAGGTAGGAAGGTAGGAAGGTAGGAAGGTAGGAAGGTAGGTAGGTTCCCTCAGGCCGGACATGGTGGCGCATGCCTGTAAGTGGCAACCTAGGAAGCTGCGGCCTCAAAAAAAAAAAAATTTCCATCAGGGAGGAGAAAGCCCCAGGGAGCACCAAAAGGTGAAATATATATATATATATATATATATATATATATATATATATATATATATAATTTTTTAAAAAATTATTTGTGGATTGTTGCAATGTGCAATGGTACAGTGGAATTCTAGTCAAAGGACAAATATCTCTTCTATTTAGGCTGCCCTCCCTCCGCTCGGCCCAGGGGAATACCCGAATGCCAGGCGGTGACAGGCAGCCCTGCTCTGGTGATTCACATTAGTCATGGGCCTTATTCCCAGCGACTTTGGTGGGCAGTCAGGCAGTGCCTGACTTCAACAGATTTAGAAAGCTTCATGCAGACTCTACGGAGTCCTCAGAGTCACTTTTCTTGCAGGTTACAGTCCAGCCATTCTGTGATCCTCTGTTTAAAAGACAGCAAGAGACGGATAACGAGAGGAGAGCTGTTTTTCAGTATGAGACAGGTACTCTGATCTCTGCCCTTGAATTTTAGAGACTTCTGTTCAGTGATTTCCTTGGTTAGTGGAGCTGAGAGTGCTGATTTAGATCTTTTCTCTTGCAGGAAGGCGCTATACTTTAAAAGAATTTCAAGAAATGGAGAAGGCTAAGTTATATGCCAAATTGCCTCATTTCACATTCACCCTGCAAAGTGTGAGCCCGAAGAAGTTTCATAAAGCCTCTGAGAGATGGGTGGGACAGAAACCTCACAGCAATAAGCACAGGTTTGTGACTGTTCTACTGTCCCTCATCATGCCTTTTGCAGAATGTCATTGAGTGGGACTCATAGACAAGAGCCTTCTCCAGATTCACCTTCTTCCTTCTAGGATGTCTGACCAGATAAGAATGTGGGTTTGGTGGGTTTCTTTCAACATCTATCCCACTGTCTTTTACTCGTCATTTGAGACGTCAGCTGCCAGGCATACTACTGTTCCTTTGAAGATAACAGTCTTTTTGGATATTTCAACGATTTTCTTGTTGTCTTTGATTTTCAGGAGTTTTACATGACTTGTCTACAAGTGGATTTGTTTTTCTTTAGGCAACATGGACCTGTATCTGTAAAGCAATATCTTAAATTAGCTCTGGTCTTCAATCATTTTTCTCTCTGATGGTTAACCTTTCTGCTCTTTCTGGTACTCCAGTTAAGCGTATTTTAGATGTTCTCACTGTATTCTCTACGTCTCCTATCCTTCTGCTGTGCAACCATCCCAGGCCAAGTAGGTTCATTATCAGTTGTAGCAGGTAAAGAATGTCGAAGCCCTTGAAATTATCTTTTTAGGATTTTAAATAATGAGCAGCAAAGAAAGAGCTACTTACATCTCTCTCTTGGTTTTCCTCTCTCTTCCTTCTCCATGCCTTCCCATGTGCTCTTTCCACAGGCTCTCTCCACTCTTCCTCCAAGGTGATGCCACCCTTTTATTGCCCCTTCCTAGACCCAGGCATGCCCACTTACACATGTGCACACCCATTCGGCTCCCAGGGTGTACAGTTGTGGGGTGGGAGCGATACCATAGATGCTGGACATAGAAGCTAATGGTGGAAGGGCAAAAACCCTGAAAACTCATTTACCCTACACCTTTTTTGGTGTATTTTCTATCCCCTTTGTCTTGACAGATTTAATTCTGGTATCTTTTCACTGTCTCTTTAGTTGGACATAATAACCTGTTGTTAAACCTACCCATTGGGTTCTTATTTTTGGTTGCTTTATTCTTATAGCTCTAGCATTTTATTTGATTCATTTTAAATAAATATGGAGGGTCCCTGCCCAGCACTAGGGAGCCCATTCCAAGTGTACTGCTTCTCTTGCCCACCAGGGGAGGGAGACATTGTGAGCAAGGCTCCAACTCCAAGGAGAACATCCACCTGTAGGGTCTGAGGCTCCAGACCACATGCCTCAACCACAAAGAAGGGGTACAGAACACACAACCTACCTGAGAGTGTGCAGTGGGTATGAGGCTCCCCATGTAATACCTCCTCAGGTTTTTCTTTTCATAAAGTTAGAATTGAACTTGCAAAATTAAATTTTAGATAGTCATTGACTAGTATAATTCCATTAGTACTGAGTAATTTTTTTCCCTTTCTTTGCAGTCCCGAAAAGATTAACTATGAGGATAAGAAATACCTTCCTCATAGAGAGAAAAACACTACCGACCTAAGTCAGTCTGCTTTTGAAAGGCAGTTCTACTCCTCGAAGCTCTGCGGAGAGAATAAAAGGAATAAAAAGATGCCTCAGGTGAGTAGTGATGTGGTGGTTGCTTGGAGCTGCTGCCATAGTTTCACAAAACCCATGAGAGAGCAAGTGAGCCCTGACTCCAGAATCCGAGTTTGACAAATCACTTCCTCCAATGGGATCTCGGGGGTTGAGGAGGCAGTTACCAAAGAAGGAAGTGGAAGGGGGAGGCAGGGGAATTTATTTTGCACACAAGATGGCAAGGCTGCCCCTGGGCTCATCGCTGCTATGCAGACAGGGCCTCTTTGGCTGAAACAGAAAAGGAGCAGATTGGGGGGTGTTGGTCCCTACTTTCAGGGGTCAGATTGTGCCCTTACACAGTGAGGAAAGCCTGGCCACAGGGGATCTGCCCTCTTAGATTTCCTCAACTCTTTTCCCAGAGTTTTTGCTTTTCTGCCGTTTTTCTGCCAATGACTACTTATTTCATTTCAACCAGACCCTTCGTTCAGTCACGTTAGGTAGGACTATTTTGGACATGGAATCGAGACTGAAAAGGAGAACGATGGTATTTACAAGAGGTATTACTTAACAAATTTTTTCTCAAAAGGCATTTGCCATGCAGACATTTTCCT
>PVHY01013473.1:0-41187 GCA_004024945.1 Uropsilus gracilis | reverse complement strand
ACCCCCCCATCCCCGCTAGCCTCAGCCTCAATTCTAACCTCTCTGGTGTTTCCTGGCTTGGTCTGAGAAGGAAATAGAAGGTCTGAGGAGGAAATCAAACCTTCAAGTGTAGGCAGGGAAACAATTCTGAAAGCCTAAATCTCTAGCCATAGGACCTCAGTCACACTACCACTAGGGGGGCCCTGTTGCTTCATCTATAAGACTGGGAAAGAATAATACCTCCTAAGAATTTTTGTGGACGCTAAATGAACATAGTTAAAGCTCCACGGACAGGGATTAGCATATACTAATCGCTGAACAGGAATAATTTTTCCACCTCATTTTTAACATCCACTGCTTAGCATCCATTTTTAACAGCAAAGTAGTTTAGGAAGCTAGGGATCAAAGAGGAAGCACTCTCTAATATGGGGAGACCTCACCTTGAGTAGGTGACTGAGGGACTGGAGGAAGCTCCCTGCGCAGGGAGCCAGGGAGCCTCATTTGAGGCATCTGCTTCTTTGTGCCCTGTGATCTAGAACCTGCTGAAGTCAGGTGCCCGCCAATAGCTTCTTACCAGCTACTTCCCTCCCTACCCCCCCTCCCCCAACACATACTGATTTTTGACCTAGAAAAAGCCCATTTGTCCCATTTGGCTGGGACAGTCCTCCATGCCTTACCCAGGCAGCCCCTCCAGGAAGGGCCCAGGCTGGAACAAGCAGACACACTTCCCCTCAGAGTTATTGTGGAAGATGACGTACTCAAAGCCAAGTTTCTCCATCTCTGTGATCCGGAGAAAAATGCGAGCACCCTCTGGCCTTTGGTCTAGAGAGAGGAAGTGACAAGGCTAGAGTAGGACACTGGGGGCAGTTCAGGGCTCCAGGGCAGACAGCACTGGATGGAAGAGGTCCCAAGAAAACCCACTACCCTCAGTTGCCCATTTGTACCTCCTAGAGTGCCCCTAAGTCCTCTGCAGAAAAGGATGAGATTAGTGTTATGAGGACAGTGGGGTAGGGCCACCTGCCTGTAAAGCTAGCATACAGCTGTTCCTACCAACTGAGTAACACACAATAATCTGAAAAGTGGGTTTTTTTGGGCAGATCAAGCAACAAGCAAATGAAAATCCTTTCTGTATAAAAAGCAAGTAAGTCCCTCCTCTAAATCCCACAGGCTAAAGTGAGATTTGTCTCTACTGTATGACCTCCAGGAGATGGACAGGGTTTAGAGAACTGAATTAGAGGTCACAGTAAAGACCCCATCACATAAAATATTGATAAAACATCTGTATACTGCCTAGAATCTCAAGTAAAGATAACAATCTAGATACACAAAATTAGAAATCTTCTAACTGATTTATCTTGCTCTTGAATCTCATAGTCTATATTCTTTTCCATCCTTCTACTTTACCCATTCAGGAATTTAGCTCAAGCTGTCTAGAGAGAGCATGATCCCCATTGCCAAAAATTCAGGCTCCTGGTCTCAGGTGTCAGCGAGAGACCTCACTACCACCCCACTCCTATCTCACTGAACTACCAGCCTTGGGTGTACCAGGGTAAAGACAAAAGCCCTTATTCCTGGGCACAGCCCCTTACCAGTCACTTACATGCTGCATCTGCCTGGTCTATCAGAATGGGGGTGAGGCAGGCAGGTAAAAAGAGACAGACACCAGGAGTAGCTAAGAGAAGTAGGGGCAAGAGAACTAAGACTCCTGCTGCTAATTTAGGCTCTGCAAAAACTCTCTAGGCTCAGTTTTCTAAAAATAAAATGAGTTGGTTCAACTAGGGGACTTGCAACTTCTGGCCTAAGGTCATGTGAAGCTGGGAACGTATTGTCCCAGGTGCACTGGTTCTGCCTCTTAGGGGATGTGGGAAATGAACTGAGGCACAGAGTGCCTCAAGGAAAATAAGCACAAGTGCTCAAAGTTTTGCCCATAGTTTTGTGTTATTCAAAGCATCCTCCAGTCCAGATTAAGCACTCCTAATTTGGGGTTTGAACTTACCCTGGGCAACTTTAGCAATCTTTGCAAGGTCTTCCTCCTTTAAAAAATGCACAGAGCGTGGATACCCTGGAATTCTCCTCCATGACTCAGATTTCTCCATGAATTCATTATACAACCCAACCATGACAGGGCTCCAGCTGGCATTAGGGAAGGAATGATCCTTGATGTTACACTGGAAGTGATGACTTGAGACCTGTAAAGTCCAAGAAAGGCTACAGACTATGCCTGTTACAGTTCAGTTTGACTCATTCATTCATGCATTTATTTTATTTATTTGTTTGTTTGTTTGTTTATTTATACTAGGTCTAGCTATTTTTGCCCGTGGAAAACAGACTCAAGCAACCCCCAGCCTCAGCTTCCCAGGTAGCTGGGATTACAGGTATGTGCCACCACACCCAGCTATTTTTTTTGGATCTAGGTCTTGCTATGGGCCCTAGACGGTACTTGAACCGTGACCCCTAGCCCCGGCCGCTTCATAGGCTGAAGCTTAAAGGCATGAGCCACCGTGCCCGGCCCCATGCATTTATTTTAGCTGGACCCATTTTCACCTGTTAGGGTATGTACGGTTGGCCAGAGGTGAGTCAGAGTACATCAGGTTCCCCAGACTGTACAAGTAGAAATGACTAATAGGAGGGAAAGAAGGCAAGGAAGTGATGCCAGAATGCTGCCCTCCCCTCTCCTGCCATTAACAACTGATACATATATTTGATAAAGAGGTAGATACTCTCCTGTTACTATAGACATGCAAATTTTATGGAGAACTGGGTAGTACTTTGATCTGCATACCTGCCTGACAGGACTTCACCCCCAGGAGTCCTTGGTGGTTCTTGAGGAACAAAGAAAGGGGTTCAGCCATTTTGGGAGGAAAGGTGGAGGCCATGAGGGCCAAGGGGCCTTTGGCCCAGGCTTTGGCCTGGGCTGGTAACTTATGGCTTTTAGTAAGCATAATCTGTATGTGGAAGCTAAAGAGGTTGGAGATTTGAACTCCGTGTTGGAGTTTGTCTTACTGAGTTTGATTCAGGTGTTTCTGGAGAGGCCTTGTGAGCTAGGCCCAAATGAATGAACTTTGTTCCTGCATTTCAGAGTTTCTTTTGACTGCCTGACGTGAGGAAGACACTACATCAAGGTGAAGACAGCACTATGGTCTTCACTACCTGTTTGGAAGAGCTGGTGCACACCAAAGAAAGATGTCTACTCTTTGAGCACATGTAAATGAACTCTGAAGAACTGGACAAGTGGTGAGGTTAACAGAACTAAAGAACTGAGGGTTTTGGACAACCTTGGGAAAGGGCTTTGGACAGTGTTTTTTTGTTGTTGTTGTTTGTTTATTTGTTTGTTTTTTGAGATTAGGTCTTGCTATTTTTGCCCATGGAACCTCAGGCTCTCGTTGCCCAGGGTACCACAATCCCCAGCCTCAGCTTCCCAGGTAGCTGAGTTTACAGGCTCATGCCACCATGCCCAGCTATTTTTTTGGAAGTAGGTCTCTCTATGGGCCCCAGGTGGGACTTGAACTGCAATCCCAAGTCCCGGCCGCTTCATAGGCTGAAGCTTACAGGCACAAGCCACCATGCCCAGCTAGACAGTATTGAGGAAGGTTTTAGACAATGTTGGAGTAATCGGATTTTTTTCTTAAATGTTTCTTTCTGTAGTAAATAGGAATTCACTTTGTTTAGTAATAAATTAGTCTGTACTCTAAGAGTTTTTTTCTGGCTTGGAAAATATAATAAAATGCTGGGGGGGGGGTGGAAAGAACCCACAATTTTAAATGTATTTAGGCTGCAGGAGCTACAAAGGATAAATTGAGGTAAGCTCGTAAGTTGTAAACTGCAGTTTCTGAGTTTTTCTTTTCCTGGTATAGGAGAGAGAGAGCTGAAAGAAGCTACTGGCAAACAGCAGGGAATTCCACATAATAATAGTAAGTGGTAGAGCCAGGCACAGTGGTTTATACCTGTAAGCTTCAGCCTATGAAGCGGCTGGGGCTAGGGATCGTGGTTTGAATCCTGCCTGGGACATGTAGTGAGACCTAATCCCCAAAAAATAGCTGGGTGTGGTGGCGCATGCCTGTAATCCCAGCTACCAGGGAAACCGAGGCTGGGGATTACTTGAGTCTGGTACCCCGGGAAACGTGAGCCTGCAGTTCCATGGGCAAAAATAGTGAGACCTAGTCTCAAAAAAACCAAAAACATAAACAAAAAAAAACAGTAAGTGGTCAGTGAAAATGCAGGGTGTTGAGTTTTGAGTCTGCTTCTTAGGGAGAAGCTAGAAGAGGAGAATTTTTCAGTTATATAGGATATAGTTTAAAAGCCTCTCTTTTCCCATCCTATAACAGAAGGAAGTCAGGGCGAAAGTGTGGAGCCTGAGTAGTGATGTTCAAAGCTTTGGGCTTTATCCAGAAGAGCTGTTGCAGCAGGATGAAGCCTCAGATGGATGAGCTAAAAGCCTTAGCTTGCACATGGGAACTTAAAGTCTGTCCGGTCAAATCTCAGTGACCCTGCTGATACACAGTTTAGAGATAATCCTTTCCCACTTCTTCCTATCCTGCTTCCTTTGTCCTCCAGCACGCTTGTCCACCTTGACTGACTGTATAGTTCATTATGCCTCCTTACTGCCCCATTACAATGCAGACTTTTCTGGCAGAGGAGAAGATCAGGTCCAGTTGCTTAATCCCCTCCCAGTAATTCTGGACAATCCATTATATGCTAACATCTTCCACTGTGCCTTCTTTCCACTTAAATACTGCTCAGGTCACTGGTGCCCATCAGTCCTTTCTATTCTTGTACAATTTCTTCTTTGTTCTGGCTCATTTATCAGCTTACAGTCCCCTGATGTGCCCTTCCCTTTCCCACAGATGGAGAGATAGTGATTCTTATATTATTTGTGGCCAGGCAGGCTTTAAGTGGGACAAAGAGGCTCATACTATCTCCAACCCTACTGCCTGTCTTCTGCAGGGGATGCTTTTGCCAGGGGTGGATGGTGAGCTGCCATTTGAATTTAGTCTCCAAAACTTCTTCCCACAAAACACTGTACTTCCTGCTACTTGCCCCCCCCCTTTTTTTTGAGACTAGGTCTTGCTATTTTTGCCTGTGGAACCACAGGCTCTCGTTTCCCGGGGTACCACAGACTCAAGCAACCCCCAGCCTCAGCTTCCCAGGTAGCTGGAATTACAGGCGTGCGCCACCACACCCAACTATTTTTTTGGAACTAGGTCTCCCTACGGGTCCCAGGCGGGACTCGAACTGCCATCCCTAGCCCTGGCCGCTTCATAGGCGGAAGCTTACAGGCACGAGCCACCGTGCTTGGCGAACTACTTGCCCTTTAACTTCTCTGAGCAACAGCCTTCAAATCTGTAAAATGAGAATACCACCACTAATCCTGCCTTGCTGTGAGGACAATAAGAGTTAATGATTCATGTGAATATATCTGACTGGCCCAGATCAAGACTTCCAAGATTTATCTGAATCCAACAGGAAAGGTCTCCCTTTTTAAAATTTGACCCCAAGGAATTTTTTTCCTAATACTGATCACGACATAAATCCTGGACTCAAATATTTTTGGAGTAAGGTTGCTTATTTTATAAAAATATGGAGCAGATTGCTTCTGACTGATGTTAATTTTTAACACTTAATTTGAGCACAATTTACTTTTGATTTTGCCTCCTATTAATTTCCCCCCCCAGAAAACCCCACATTAAAATGTAATGGCTACTTTCTCTTGATTTGCCTCTGTTCAGTTTCTCTTTTCCTACTCTGCGACCTCCAGGAATGGGCAGCCCAAGCTCCCCATATTGGGAATGTTCAGGAGGGTCAGTAATAGTGGAGGGACCTCCAGATATTTTCTCTAAAACCCCAGCTTGAGAGCTCCTTCCTTCAATATAGAATAATATGGCCACATGGAATGAGCATCTTCTAAGAATTAGGAATCTTGTGTCTAAGAATTAGTGTCCTTTCCAAAGGCTGCTGTGGCGGAGCCCATGAATCCCCAAGGCCATGGCTATCTCATCCATCAGAGGAGACCGCTGGGCTGGATGGTGTCTACGGTCCTTGCCAGCTCTGCCATTCTCCATGACCACTCTTGCAACTGTGCGGCATCTGTATCCCCCAAGGATACTCACAGTGATAGGTTGGGTAGGCATCCAGGCTGGTCCGGGCAGCTGGGACTGGCCAGCCAGGGCTTGGAGACAGGATGGCATGTTTTGTTGCCTCACAAGCCATCTGAGACCTCTCTGTAGCATGGTGTCCTGCAAAGATTTGCCAACTGAACCTCTTTATAAAGGCAAGCCTTCCTCCTAATAGGTGATTGTTGATCTGAGACTCTAGCCCAGCCAATCAAAGCCTGTCTTTGTCCCTGCATGGATAGCAAAGTCAGCAGCAAAAGCTTGCCCTGTCTCTCACTCCAGGAAAAGCATTAAGGAGCAGAGCTAGACGGGACACCAAACAATTGTGAGTTAATACATCACCAACATATTTGCTTTTTGGAACTGCAAGATTCTTTTTTTTTTTTTTTTTTGGTGCTATTGGCCCAACAATTCAATCAATCATTAATAATCCAGGTCACCAAGAATACTCACACTGACCAGAGACCAGAGGGGTTAACCCCAATCTCTGTATGTTATGGCTGGTGGCCCTGGACATCTTACCTTATTTCTTAACTCTGTCTTATTGCAAGGGCCAGTTTACTTATCTGTTCAACAAACATCAGTTATCAGGCATTGCTCCAGGTTCTGGAGACACACAGTGAATAAAACAAATGAAATTGTCGTATCTTTTTTTTTTCCCCTACAATATCTAAGCAATTAAAAAAATTATTTATATATAAATTTCACATCACTGTAATCTCAGGGATTTACCCCATCACCCTCCCCACCATTCCTCCCCTTCCCCCTACCCGAAGTTGTGTGAAATTGTTGTATCTTTATTCTCTTCTAATCTGGAGCAGTGCTTCAGTCTTTCCTGGATAGATGTATTCTTAACACACACCCACATTACAGATACACACAAGAATGAGTTCTGGCCTATCTTATTGTAGGTGACACTGTTCCTGCCAGCTAGTCTGCAGGTGGCACTAGAACATAGCTCTGCAACTGTCTAACCTGGCACATGCATTAGAGATTTTACACACGAGGGAACAAGCAGAGAAAGGTTAAAGTAAGTCATCCAAGGTAACACAACTAGTAAAAAGCTATATATGGCATGTTTTATTGCAGTGATAATTTTTACTCTTTTACATATATAGAGAGGTTCACAGGTTACAGATGTTCTGTAGAGCAGGCAGAACAGACACCACCACCAGCCTCATCCTCTTTATCTTACAGATGACTGTCTTGACACTGAAAGTGCTTAGTCTAGACCAGCTTGTAAAATGGTTGAGAAAAGTTGAGGAAAAGACTTCCAAAGCGTCCCTTTAGTGTCCCCATGAGAAAATCTGGCATGGTTTGGGGTGGAGAGATACATCCCCTTTCATAACTGTTTCCTGTTCAAGGTGTCTTGGTTGGGTGGGAGAGAGAAAAATCCCACCAGGCAGCAGTCTGGTGCAAGTAAGGACTTCTCCCCAATTTGCACACCAGCCACAGAGCTGATTCACTCTGGCTGTGCCCACACAATGAACCCTCCGAAGAGACTGGCTGAGCTCAGAGGCACATCCTCCAGAGCCCTGCCAGCTGCAGGCTAGACAGCTGGAGCACCAGGCATGTGTGAGCATGATGGTGGGCTTGTTGATCAACACATGCCATAGGCTGGAACTCCTGAGGATGTGGAAACATCCTGCTTTAGTATTCCAGTTTGGCAACCTCCTGGGTTAGCAAAAATCATTTGGAAGAACTCTTTGAAGATTAACAAATTCTGGTCACATGCCTAGAGTAGGTGTCTAAACATGTAACTGTCTCTCTCTCCCTTCCAAACATCCCTCCTGTCCTGGTCAATTCAAATTGGAAAGTATTTATTGAGTAAATTAATGTGCTGGTATGAAAAATGTACCAGGTAAAATAAAGAATACACACACACACACACACACAAGCTATAGCTATATCTAATAGTTGAAGTGAATGCAAGACAGGTGAACGATAGCTGAAAATGAAAACAAATTAGTAATTTACAAAAGGGATTCTTTAACAAACAAATAGGAAATATAAAATCAAGCTACAAGGTGTGCATAAGAGAAATAAAAGTGTTAGCACACAATTAGCGTTCTGAGAGATAGGAAAAAAAACCAGAAGAGCACTGCACACATAAAAATTGAGAGGATGAGCCATTTGATGAGATGAAAGAGATCAATGTGCCAGCAGTAAAGAAAGGCCAGCATGACTGGGAAAGCAAAGGGAAGGAAAGGGGGGGCAGGAGGGGCAGAGTGGGCCAGGCTGGCTGTGCAGGGGTTCTGAGGGCCCTGTTGAGGGCTGTTTGTATAAAGGCATTGTATTTTTTAAAAATTGTTATAATGGACAGACCACACAATCATGCTGTCTGATGGGGATCATGTTGCAAAGCAATAAAACAGAAAGAGCCCATATGTCTTAGTTCTGTTCTGTGCAACTCTAAATCCATTATCTAAATCTGTTCTGTGGTCTGCCCTTCTACTTCCGAATGGTGTAGGCAGCAGAGGCAGAATCTGCCACGGAGACTGGAGGGCAGGAGGTTGACTCAATGGTGTTCGTGGAGACCACATCTGAGGAAGGGATGAAAGAGACACAAGTGGCCAAGTTCTTCAAGTTCTCATGCATGAAAAAATACTAGAAGAAGATAGTAGGATAACTTTGTTTATACGTTTTACATGTCAGATAAAGTAGGGAAATTCCTTAAAAATCATAGTTCCTGAAACTGAGACAAGCTAAAAGAGAAAATGTAAATAATCTTCTATATCCCAAAGAAATTGAATGCAGACTTTGAGACCTTACCACAGAGAAAATCCAAATGTTTTTAATTAATGAATTTTACAAAACATTTAAAGAGAAAATAATTCCAGTTTTTGTTTTTATACAAACGCTTGCAGAGAATAATGGAAAAAAGAATATTCCCAACACACTTTTGGAGACCACACTTGACCAGGACATTGCAAGAAAGGAAGTTATTGGGAAATATCTCTCATGAAACAGACACCAAAACTCCCAAGAGAATTCAATTATTTATTAAGTGGATTGTAACCAAGAAGTCATTTTATTCCAAGGAAAAGAGGTTGATTTAAGATAGAAAAATGAATGAAGTTCACCAAAATTAACAGAATAATGAAGAGAACTTCATGATCACCTCAACAGATAAGGGGAAAGCATTTGATAAATTTGAATTGGTATGTGATAGGCACATGAAAAACCAAGAAAAAAGTTCCTAAGAGCTAACATTATACATCAGAGTGAGATATATAGTTTCTAGAAAATAATAACAAAGTTGTGGAAAGTTGAGATGTCCACTAAATACTGCAACAGATGTCTTGTGTCTGTAACCAATTTTTTTTTTTTAGAGACTAGGTAGTTGCCCTGGGTAGTCCCAAACCCGCTCCCAAATCACTCTCTCAAGTGATTCCTAGCCTCAGCATCTCAAATAGCTGGAATTACAGGTGCGCGCCACTGTACCCAGCTGTAAACATTTTTTTTTTTTTTTTTAGACTGGAACTAGGTCTCGCGCTACAGACCCCAGGCAGGACTCAAACCGTGATCCCTGGCCCCAGGTGCTTCATAGGCTGAAGTTACAGGCATGAGCCACCGGTGACCTGTAAAAAAATTTCTTTCTTTTTTTCTTTTTTTGGAGACTAGGTCTCGCTATTTTTACCCATGGAACTGCAGGCTCACGTTGCCTGTGGTACCATGGACTCAAGCAATTCCCAGTCCCAGCTTCCCAGGTACTGGGATTACAGGTGTGTGCTACCATGCCCAGCTATTTTGGGGACTAAGACTCTATGTTGCCCCAGGCAGGACTCAAACTGCGAACCCCAGTCACAGTTGCGACTCCATATGCTGTCACTTAGAGGCATGCTCCACCGTGCCCGGCCTTGCAACCAAATTTCTAAGAACATCCCTCAGTGTAGCCTCAGAATCCAGTATAAATCATCTCTGCCTTCCGAAGAAGAGTGTGGCAGACACAGGCCAGCTTCAAGGCACCCTTCTCACAAAATGTAGTCCACGCTGGAAGAGCGGGAGGACTGCTGATTGGAAGGTGAGCTGTCCCTGCTGCTCTCCCTGGAGATTTGTTGCCCCAGGTAGAGGAAGCTCTTCTGAAATATTTCTGAGAGATGTTTCTTGAACTTCTCACCCATGAAAGCATAGATAATTGGATTTACACAGCAGTGAGTGAAGGAAATAGTCTCTGTGACATGTGTGGCATAAGCCAGCTGCTGGCTTATGACACATCCATCCAAGATGTGCATATTGTGCAAGGAAGTGAGGAAGAGGACCACATTGAATGGGACCCAGAAGAGCAAAGATGCGACCACCACTAAGAGCACCAACTTGATGGCCTTGGTCTTCTTACGGTTCTGGCAATTTTTCAACTGGTGTAGGATATTGATATAGCAGAACATGAGGATGGTGAATGGGATCAGCAGACCTAAGATATTGATTTCAAAGTGGATGAAGACCCTCCACTTCGAAGCCTGTTGATTGTAATACGAGTAACACTGTAGCATGCCATTTTCAGAGGCCACTTGGTAAAACACCAGTAGTGGACTGGTTGCCATGATGGCAGCCAGCCACACTACCAGGCTCAAGACTGTGCCCACTCTAGCTGTCCTCACTTTCAAAGCATACACAGCGCGGACAATTGCCAGGTATCTGTCCACGCTCATGAGGGTGATGAAGAACATGCTGCTGAAGAAACCAATATAATAAAGGCCAGAGACCACCTTGCACATCACAGTCCCAAACACCCACTGGTCCAGCTGATAGTGGGTCTGAAAAGGGAAAGAGAACACAAAGAGCAGGTCTGACAGGGCCAAGTTCAAGAGGTATACATCTGTGATACTCTTTAGCTTCTTGCAGGAGATAAGAACCAGGATGACTAGACTGTTCCCAAAAAGACCAAATACAAACAGGAGGCAGTAAATGGTGGCAAGAAGCAACTTGCTCTCTCTCTGGAAAATCTCCTCATTGCAGGGGCTTGAGATGACATCTGGATAGTAGTAGTCAGCTGTTGTCATATTGGGTTCAAGGGTATAATCCATCGAGGCAGAAGGAACTGGTCACAGAGACACCGAAGAGATTCTGTCCTTAAAAATACTTTTATTTAAAAACATGGTCTGGAGCTTGGGAAGCGGAAGAAGCGACTTGAGCCTGGCAGCGCAACCCAGCAGTGAAGGCTCTCTACACACCATGGCCCACAGGCTCCCGGAACTCACCCGCCCAGCGGTCAGTATGCCCAAGAGGAAGGTCAGCTGGGCGAAGGGGGTGTTCAAGGAGAAGGCCAAGAGGAGGTCGGCCGGGTTGCCGGCGAAGCCCAAGAAAAGGTGTAAGCAAAAGGGAAGAGGGGAGCAAAGGGGAAGCAGGCTGAATGGCTAACCAAGAGACCAAAGAAGACTTACCTGCAGAGAACCAGAGACTAGAAACCAGGAGAGACCCGCCTCGGATGGCGCCAGAGAGAAGTCAAGTCCAGTTAGCGCTGTGTGCCGTGTTCTGCCGTGCTCCCTGTCTCCCTTCTTGTACAATCCAGAACAATAAATATTTTCATCAATTATTTTGTAAATACAAGATTTTTAGTAGTTCTAGAAATATTTTTTCTTTTTATTTGTTTTTTATTGATCGCACGCAAATATATATATACACATATACATATATAGATAGATAGATACAGATACACACACACACAGACACACACACACACACACACACACACACACACACACATATATATGTAGAGACAACACTGTCTAACCTGAAGTTCTCCCATCACCTTTTCACTGGTAAACAATCTCAGTCTTTTATGCCCTCCCCCTCCCCCATTTTCTTCCTCCTTGCCCTCTCACCCTCTACGTTTCAGTTCTATATATTTTTTAGTTCTATATATTCAGTTGTATACTTTTCTTGTCTGTTTGTTTTTCCTAAGCCCCTCATATAAGTGAGACCATCCCATATTTCTCTTTTCCTTTCTGGCTTATTTCTGCTCTAGAAATATTTCTTTTCTTTTTTTTTTTTTTTTTTTTGGTTTTTTTTTGAGACTAGGTCTTGCTATTTTTGCCCGTGGAACCGCAGGCTCTCATTGCCCGAGGTACCACGGACTCAAGCAATCCCCAGCCTCAGCTTCCCAGGTAGCTGGGATGACAGGTGTGCACCACCACGCCCAGATATTTTTTTGGAACTAGGTCTCACTACGGGCCCCAGCCGGGACTCGAATCGCGATCCCTAGCCCCAGCCGCTTCATAGGCTGAAGCTTACAGGCACCAGCCACCGTGCCCGGCCTTCTAGAAATATTTCTAAGAAGGAGGGAAACTCACCATCTTTTAAGTGTAAGTGCTTTTTTTCAAGAGGTGAAATCATTTATTGTTTTTTTTTTTTTTTTGTCGTTTTTTGGTACAACTAGAAAATAGTGGGATATTGAATATGGACGACTTTGCTTGTCGTGGGTGTCTGTTTAACATTCCATAGATGGGGACGTCTTTATATCCTGTTGTACAAAGCTACTAAATGGAGATTTGTAGTCACGGTTGTGCGATTAACGTCTTGAATATTTAAAATTACTTCTATTCCCATTTCATTTGTTTTTTTTTTTTGGGGGGGGGGGTAGAATTGTTTCCTAAAGAAAACCACTCCCTGATCTTGTCTCTCCCATCAGAATTTCATGCACTCTGTAACATCTTTTGTCCTGGTCATCCATTTTCCCTAGTAATTCTGTACTGTGAAAGATTGGGAAATTTGAGTATATAGTGTATATAATACTAAATTGTGGATTAGTGAGTCACTGTAACGGTTTGTCGGCATTTGAAGATATTGGTACTTGAGATCCAGTTAAAGAAAATTTGCCTCCAAAGTTGAAGCTGCAAAGTCTCCAGAATAAATGTTTAGAAAAGAAAAAATCACAGACTTTTTTGGCAGGTGAAAGAATTGTGTACAAGGTAAAATATCTGTGCTGATTCTCAAAGCAACAATAAAGTCTAATGGTAGAGTGTGTCCTTGAAAAAAATAAAAACATGGTCAGTGGTCAGTATTGTGTCCCCTGACAAAATCATATGTTGAAATCTTTTTTTTGTTTGTTTGTTTTTTTGAGACTAGGTCTTGCTATTTTTGCCTGTGGAACCGCACGCTCATGTTGCCTGGGGTACCACGGACTCAAGCGATCCCCAGCCTCAGCTTCCCAGGTAGCTGGGATTACAGGCGCGCACCACCACACCCAGCTATTTTTTTGTAACGAGGTCTCACTACGGGCCCCAGGCGGGACTCGAATCGCGATCCTTAGCCCTGGCCGGCTGCTTCATAGGCTGAAGCTTACAGGCACGAGACACCGTGCCCGGACATATGTTGAAATCTTAAAGCCAGGTTTGGGCTCAATGTTTGTGTCTCTCCCTTCTTTACATCATCTGCTGAAACCCCTCCCCCAAATCCCCACCCCCCACCCCACCAGTCCGCATGTAATGGTATTATTTGGTGAGACCAAACTTTGAGAAGTAATTGGACTAGATGAGATTATGGGGGTGGGATACTCATGCAAAACAGGAGTGCCCTTCTGAGAATCATGACTTACTTCCTGTCTGGGTTCTGAGGGTATAAGAAGTCTCTGGTGGGCAAGCTGGAACCTCACTGGAACCTGACTGTGGTGGCCCCCTGCTCTCTGACATCCCAACCTCTCAACTGTGAGGAATGAATTTCTATGATTTTAAGTCACCTGGGCTCTGGGATTCTGTTACAACAGCCCAGACTGACAAAGACAGCCCTGCCACGTCACTCTATTCGGAGATGAGCCATTGAGAATAGATAAGGCTAAATGAAATCGAAAGACAGGCCATGTTCCAATAGCACTGGTGGCCTCACCAAGAGGGGAGGCACTCAAACCTGCCTTTGTGAACATTGTCCTTTTCTCTGCTTGTGCACAGAGAAGAGACCATGTGAGGGCAAAGCAAACAAGTTCACATGCAAGGACAAGAAGGAGCACAGACACCAACCTTGCTCTTGGACCTCTAGCCTCCAGAACTGTGAGAAAATAGTTGCTTAATCAACAACTTAATTATGGTAAGATGGGATGTGTGTGGTGTTTGTTATGGTAAGAGGGACCTGGTTAATACAGAGTGTGTGGGAACTGTTTTTTATATCCAAGTTTTCTCTCTAAGTCTGAAACATCTCCAAAAAATAGTCTAGTCATTTTTTTTTTTCAGTTGGAAACTGTCCAAGCTGGTGCAAAGGGACACCTGTGCTTGGCTGTTTACTGCAGCACTATATATAATTGCAAGGACTTGGAAGCAACCTAAATGTCCCAAAACAGATAACTGGATGAAAAAGATGTGGTACACATACACAATGGAATATTACTCATCAATTAAAAATAACAAATTTAATGAATTTATGGAAACATGGATGTACCTAGAAGAAATCATACTAGCAGAAATGAATCAGAAAGAAAAAGACAGAAACCAAATGGTTTCACTAATATATGGGATATAGGAAAAAAAAATAAACAAAGCCATGAGGAAAAGTCAAAACAAGCTAACCACCAAATTGAAGCACATAACTTGGGGGCAGGGGGGAAAGAGGGGAACGGTGGGGAGGGGGGGGTGAATCCCTGGGATTATAAAGATGTGACATTTATATATAAATAAAATTATAAAATAAAGAGAAAGAAAAAGGGAACTGTCCAAGCCGGCAAATACAGGGAGTTGAGTGGGTACAGAAAAATCAAAATTTACAAAGAAAACTTTAATGTCTATAATTCCACCATTTGGAATGAGCATATGCTGCCATACTGTCATATTTGTTTTGATTCTTTTTCTTTCCTTCTCTTCTCCCTTCCTTCCCTCCCTCCCTTACTAATTCCCTCCTTTCCTCTCTTCCTTCTTTCCTTCCTAAGCAGCAGAGATTAAGTTAAAGTTCCCTTTAACTACTCAACATACTGCATATTCTAAGAAGAACTATTTAAATGAATTTCATATGTATCATTCCAAATACTTTTTCCCTTGTACCTTTGAGAAGGGGGGGGAGGGAAGGAGGAAAGAAGGGAGGGAGGAAGGAAGGGAGAGAGAGAGAGAGAAGGGGGTAGAGGGAATGAGGGAGGGAGAAGGAGGGTGGGGGAGAAGGAGCAAAGAGGATAGGGAAAGAGGGGGAGAAAGGATAGAAGAGAAGGGGTTGGGGGAGGAGGAGAGGGAGTGCAGGTGGAGAGAAGGGAGGAGGGAAAGGGAGCTAGTGAATTCTTCTCAAACTGATACATTCAAGGCAATTTCAAAGCAGATATTGAATGCAGAATTTTCCAAGTGACTTAGTAGCTGAACATCCAGACTTCCTTATCCATTTCTATAATTTGAGATGCTAAACAAGGGGGCCATTTTTAAAGACACTGGTAGTAGGCATGGTGTCATATACAGTGGTCAAGGAGTGAAGCTATGCACCTGAAACTTTATCAACCAATATGACCTTAACAAAAAAATGCAAAAAAAATTTTAATAAAAGAGAAATTTAAAGATAAAGATACCAATTTCATTTACGTATGTACCCAAATAGACTTTAAAAATATGGTTCACAGTATGGAGTTGGTCTTTTGCCTGAAGACATATGTGGCCAGACTTCCTCCTACCTCTTCCTTCCTACTTATCTTTTATAGTAATTTTGAAAACCAACATTCATTTCATCTACTTTTTGATCTGTCCTCCTAATACCCTGAAATAACAGCAGGTCCTCAACCCCATCTCTTCCTCATATCCTTCCCACAGATACCCAATCCACACTGCCCCATGTTCCATGGATCAGTAAGATCCATGGAAAATATTAACAATATCTACCATTTACTAGTTAGATGCATTTGTTCATTTACTTCTCTTGGAGCAAACAATATCTCATCTCTATGTCCGGGGTTATGATTATATCCAAACCTCTGAGAGTTTCAGTCCAGTTGCACAGAATTAGGAGACACAAGCATGCGTCAGGTCGAATCTTAGGGCACTCATTCCCTGGAAATACATCCAGAGGAACGTACACAGGTTGACCTTTGAGTGTATCCATGTCAGTGACAGAGCAGTCCAGTAGCAAGTGGTTCAAATTCATTGAGCAGGAGGGAAAGGGGGGGGAATGGAGGGGAGGGGGACGTAAACCCCGGGGATTACAATGTTGTGAAATTTATATATATATATATATATATATATATATATATATATATATATATAAAAGAGTAAGATATCACCACAAACACAAATTATTCTCTTGCTTCTAGATAGAAGTCAACTTATCTATATGTTCTTCCCATATCAATTTTATACTTTTAAGTATATATTTGAAACATATGTGTAGGATTTAATAACATTTTTATTTGCAAAAATGCTATTAAACTTCAGCTGTCATTTGTAAAAAAAAAAAGAATTAGGAGACACAGCCAGGACTTGAGACTATATCTACTGAGCAACAATTTTTCTTTTCTAAATATCTTGATTTCACAGGAGGAGTAAACAGTTCTAACCTTTTTACATCTAAGCCACCTAGATTAGTTTCAGATTACCTTGCAGCAGAGTAGACTTGGTCCTATTTCTTACACTGAACTTTAGGTTAATTTTATAATGAAGCTTTTCAGGATTTGATGAGACCTGAGGGTCATCACTTAAATTAGCATCCAGTAAGGGATGAATGTTTGTTTTCCAGCTTTCCTCCTTGAGAACAAAATTCACATGTGCTTCAGTTATCTGAAAGAAGCATTACCCTACAGACTCCCCCTTAGATGAGGGGACCTTTCCTAGTTACCCTCCTTCTCTCAGGGCTGCTTTGACCCTCTCCTTCAGAGAAAATGACCCAGCTGGCTTGCTTCCCTCAGTCATGTCCATAGACACCCTTAGAATTACATATGGTTTGTGGACTCTGGGGACAGGTAAAGATTATTTTAAATAAATCAACTCCCAAACCAGACCTCTGGTGGATTAGCCTCAAACACCATGGATTGTCTAGTATGGAACGATATTGCATTTCTCTATCATGGAGAGACTTGTATTCACTTCTTTCCCAAAGACATAAAGAGTCCCTGCTCCCTTCATGGGGGGGACACATGTATTCATCAGATCAAAATCAACCCCATCAGCCCCTGTCTGGCTCCGGCTGGGTGGTAGGCACTGATGACTTTGGTGACTCTAGATAATCTCTACTTGGATAAAGAGTCCCTGCTACTTGCCTTTGTCCTTCTTCCCCAAGAATAACTTTTAACACTTACCTTAATTAGATGTTCAGTTCCTGAGATTTCAAAGTCACTAATTCTTGTGTGTGCGACTCAGTAATGTATAACAGCTTCTCTGGAGATCTTTATCTGTGGCAAATAGCCTACTCCTACATCTTATGGTTATCATAAAAATTGAAAAAAAAAGATAGCATATGACAGTCATGTCACTCTGTCATAATGACAAGGGGTTGTAAATTAGAAGAGACCTTTATGACTAGTAGTAAAGAGACCTATCAACTTGTAAAGTGAAGTCTAGACTTTAAATTCAATCTCAAGGATTTGAGATAGCGAATTACTAATCTAATCATCTTAAATTAGCAAATGGGTTAAAACTAGCCATTGGGTTACAATGCATGTGACTTCAAAATTGAGTATTAGATTTAGAGAATTAACTCTTTCAGTAAGAAAACCCTTTGACAGAAGAGCTCCAGCACACCCCCGCCACAGCCTAGATTGTTGGTAGGGATGGGGGGCAAGGGTGTGTCATATGCCACTGGGGTGTTGGGGTCTCATGGTCTCAGGTTCAGGGATCTCAGGCTGAGGAAGCTGGCCTCTGCCTCCATGTGGGCAGGAGGTGGGGCCTGGGGCAGGGCTAGTGGGGGGTCCCCACTCTGGTTTACTTCAACCTCAATCAGACCTGCACTAGGAATGAAAAATCCAGTCTCTCTAGCTGCAGATATAATAGAGAGGAAAGGAAGTAATAATGGCCCTGGATATACTCACCACCTGGGTAGAACAAGCAGCATGTCAGGAAGCACTGAGACAGGAAGGTGAAACCAGAGACTGAGGTGACCTGTCACAGATTTCCACCTGCATCATCTCTGGGACTGGGAAACCAAACCCCAGACCCACAGTTATGTGCAACGTGAATAAGGCTCCCTCCTTTACCAAATGAGGCAAGATAGTCACAATGATGTGGCTGTGGCCCCATGACAGAACTGCTAACATGATAGAGGAGAGGAGTTGGACCAACCCCCTGGGGAAGTCTGTCCCCAGCAGGGAGCACCTTCACTGCCAGTGGCTGAGAGTTGCATTCCCAAACCCAGGTATCAGAGCTTTAAGGTGCAAAACCAGTAACATGTGACAGATACCAGAAAAGATCCTGGAGAAGGGCACCACATCTGCCCTACAACAAGTTCCCAACGTGCTCAGCCTGACTATCTGCCCTAGTTACTCCTGCAGATACAAGTAGCATCACCTGTTGCTGCCCAGGAGTACAAGTCCGCACCCAGGAAACAAGGACATAGTTCCAGAAAAAGAAAAGACCAGTGGGCCAAACATGGACCAATAGCTTACAATGAGAGGAGTTGTAGTGACCAGAGTAGGGAAGGGGGAAGGAAAGGGTGGGGTGGGGGATAAGGGGTACAATACAGAAGGGAGGACCAAACCTAAGGGAAATGCCAACCATACAAACGTGACCAACATTGTATGAAAATTACAAAATAAAAATAAAGAAAGAAAACCCTTTGAAACACAATTTAAATTAATTTCCCCTGACTTACAGGAATGAACCCGAGTCCCCAGAATTGATGGGAGAGAGGACAGAAGTTACAGCATCACTCCATCTCCAACCTACTCATTTCTGGAAGGATGCAGAAGACTCATTGCTTTATGGCCCACATAAAGGCTGAGGGTAGGGATCATTTGAGTCCACAAATTCCGGACTACCCCCAGTAACACAGCAAGACCTAGTCTCTTAAAAAAAAAAAAAAAGAAATTTGTAAGTACTTCATCAGCTGCATCAGCTTCATCAGCTTCATCAGCTGCATGTGCTCTTTCTTGTAACCATATGCCCAAGTAAGTCATCTAGTAGAACAGTCAATGTTGGAGGCCTTGGTCATCCCAGCAAAGGCCAACCTAGATCAGCCAACTCCCTCCATTAGCTCAATACATGAGTAATGTCATTCAATACCTACACAGTTGTCTATCTAACTGATGGCACCAAATGTATGAACAATAAACACAAAGGAGGTTTGTGTCCAATACTTGCTACATAAACATTGTTGAGAACGTGCCAGATTAGGAGGCAGGATTCTCTTAGGACATTCTGTTGTGACAAAACACTATCTTTGGGGTGTCTGTCAGATGAGAATCCTCTTAGAATTATGGGAGCTTGAGAGAAAAAAATATGGAATAAAAATTGTAAGTATCACTAGTATTTACTTTGGGGATATAATCTCAGCTTCTTTGTATGCAGAATGATAATTATAGCTTCTTTCCAGGGTGCTTGTGAGGAAATCAAATGAGATGGTAGTATGAAGGGTAGAGTATATGACAGGTCTTTAGTCAGTAGTAGCTTTCTTAGCCTCGTGCTGAAATTTATAACCTCACTGCATCTTTTCATGATAATCTGACTTAGAGGCAAACAAAGGATATCATCCTCCAAGACAGGGGGAAATTTGCCCACATGATTGTATTAGGCTAGAATCCATGGAAGTCAAAGAACCTGCTGAGAACAGGCCACAACAGGAAACCACCAAGACAACCTCTTGGTTTTGTTTGCTCCTTTCACTCTGCAAACAACAGGGCAGTTGTGCAAAAAGGATGCAGCTCAGCTAAAGATAAAACTGGGGGAACTAAGTAGAAAATGTAAGTGTCCTGGAGAACCCTTGGGCCAACTTTTAGAATTCTAATTTAAGGTAAACATCAAAAATTCAGATAGAAAAATGAATTATCTACAAAGCCATGGTATAATATTTGTAATAGAAACAAGTTCAAAAGTGCTTAAAAGGTAAAATAAATAATTTTTTGAAAGTAGACTACCTAGTTCTAAATATCCCACTTTGTCTGCACATTAGCTAGAAGGATTGCCTCAACTCATTTGATCTTCATGCTTTTTTCCAAACTATGATGGCAATGATCACTTCAGGGACAGAATCATGAACTGAGGAGCACATGGTTTATCCTGTCAGTTCAGACCATGTGAGGGGGGTGAGTTTATCAGCCACTTCAAGATTTATATGCTTACCTTGATATCAAGAGGCAAGATCTGAACTGGGTGGGACAAAACCAGACCTGCTTGATTAATCTATCAGAGGGATCTACAAATACCTTTAACTGTGGGGCTGAGGCCCCATGAAGGCAACAGCTATAGGGCCTTTCCCTCTGGTTGATCTGGTTTAAATGATGTCAAATGACAACCTCTACCCATCTAAGGAGCTCATCCTTGGCAATGAAGAGCAGAAAGCCAGGTAGGAAGAGAAGCACTTTTCCATGACTGCTCCCCTTCTTAAGGCATGGGAAAATTCAAAGAAATACATGGGAGGGAACTGAAATTCCCTACAGAGAGATGATACTATTTCATTGTTATTTCACCCCTATTTTGAGGTGCAATCTAAAATGGCGGTGTATTCCAAGTCTTGCCTCATAACTCTTGAATCCGATCTTTTCTGTCTTACTGATCCATCTCTTAGAAAGACTTGCTGGAACCCAAGTTCATACCTGGGTAAATCCACTCACCAATACCATTCATGTTTTGACGTACTTTACGGAAAACCCCAGACCCTTAGGAGTTTTGTAAGTGATAATCAAAGATAAATGGCGTACAGACTTCGAAACTCAGGACCCGCAGGTCTGGCTGACTGATGTCACAAGGGTGGAAACTATGACACCTGTCACACCCACAGTGCAAGCCATGGTTTACAACCCTTCCCCAGCCAGGCCAAGCAGGCAAACTCCAGGTGAAGGTGACAAAAAGAACCAAAAGGTCCAGTGTTGCTCCTTTGGGAAACACTTAAACTACAGTATTAGTTTCTTTTAAGACATAAGATACAAGAATAGAAAAAATAGGAGCAAAGTCAACATCAGTCAGCTACAGAACTAGGAAGGCAGCTGAATGGAGATTGTAGTCGGCAGACCCAATGACAGCAATGCTGAGCCAAAGCAGCCATTGACTCTGCAGTTTTCAGGGAACCCCAGAATGGGCTAGACCAGGTGTCTCAGGGCACATGGGGGGTAGTTTAGATGAGAGGCACTGGTAAAAAGCCATTTACGAAGCTGCTTCCTCCCTAGGTCTTCTCTATCCCATGCCACAGGGGGCTGCCTGATTGGGTTCTCTAGAGAGAGGCACTGGCTGTAACAAAACTGGAGTAATTGTTGGTTCCTCCTAAATGACACTGAATGGAAGAAAAAAATCTCCTGACAGGCCATAGACTTTATCAGGACACAGAAATGCTAGAGAGGTGTATGAGGGTATGAGAAACATCCCCTATAAATCCAGTTCCACCAAGTTCCCCCAAGAACCCAGAAAGCTGGATTAATGAAGGAAACACCAAAATCTTTTAAAAGTACTGCCCTGTTCAATGTCCAATTACAACATACTCACTGCTCTCTGGAAGAGCTTGGGTGGGCAGCTAACCAGCCGTTTTGATGAATCTGTGGAGTAGTGTGTTCATCCCATCTTGGGAGATGACCACATTGGGCCAGTCTCCAGCTAAGCGGTCACTGTTTTCACAGGAACAGGCGGACAACTAGAGGTATCTGACTTGATGTGTGCTTCTAGGAACTTGCAGCAGGTGGAAAAAGACCTGACTCAAGCCTCTACGTTAAAGAGGCTCCTAAAAACACTGGGCAGTTCCAGGTGTGAGTCAGTGCACAGAGCTCCCTTAAAGGATGGAAAGATGGTAACTGCTAGCCACACATGAGTAGAGGAGCTGGACTGATCTTCCACTGGAGTTTGTCTCCACTCCATTAGGCAACCTCTCTACCACAGATGGCTAGGAATGGGGAGTCTAACCCCAGACACCAGATCCATAGGATTGGAAACAGCAACATGGAACAAATGCTGGAATGGAGGAGACAGCCAACATGAATGAGGAGGCATGAATCCCTGTGATCACACAGGTCTGAAGAAAAGGAGACAGTCACCTCCATAACAGAAAGGGACAACAAAGGAGTCAGGATAGCAGCACCATGCAACTGACTGACAAGGTTTTCAGACATGCTTGGACTAACGACCTGCTGTAAAGGTAGCCGTAGAAATCTAAGCAGCATGGGCGGCCAGGTCCCAGGCATGCAGGTGCTCACCCAGGAAAAAGACACTGCACCAGAAAAGGGAAGAAACCATTGAGCCAAACACTGACCAATGACTTGCAATGAAAAGGAGGTGGAAGTGACCGAAGAGGGGAAGGAAGGAAAGGTGAGCCATAACTATACATATATGACTGAGGTTGTATCAACAAAAGAAAATTAATTAGTTAGTTGGTTAGTTAGTTAATTAATTAATTAAAAAAGAAAGATGGGAGAAATGACAGTGTGGGTCATCTCTCTGAACTGAGCCAGTGCCTCCAGTCTCTTGAGCTCTCAGAAGTAGCTCCCAGCACCCTTCCCCCCCACCAACCCTCACTGAGTAGGGCGCTGTCTATACTCAGATCTTATAATGACCAACCCAACTGTTAACTCCTTTTGCAGTTACCTCACAAATGGATGTCAATGCTCCCCATGGGGCAAACAATAAGTAACAGTACATTCTGTCTCCTTTCCCCAGAAGTGAAGAGAAAGAAAAGCTTGTGTTTATATCCACTCTTCACTGTAAATATGTCAAGTTACTACTGTCCCAGAATGTTATGGCAGAAAAAGTAACCTCAGGTTGTCTAGCTGAACTCTCTCCTCTTTCCTGTAGCAGATACTGAAGTCCAAGGAGGCAAAGAGAATCAGCCCCAAGCCTGCAACCAGACAGGAGTAGAGATAGTGCCAGCATCTGCATCTTTGAAGCTCAGCCCAGGGTTTTTTCATATTTTACATGGTTAAAAATTCTCATGTGATAACATTACAAAGAGCTGTGGATAAACAGGGGAATCTTTTGGGGGTTTCATCCTTTTTTTTTTTTTTGAGACTATCTTTGCCTGTGGAACCACAGGCTCACGTTGCCCGGGGTACCACAGACTCAAGCAATTCCCAGCCTCAGCTTCCCAGGTAGCTGGGATTACAGGCACACACCACCACGCCCAGCTATATTTTTTGGAACTAGGTCTTGCTAAGTGCCCCCGGCAGGACTCTAACTATGATCCCTGGCCCCACTGTGGCTTCCTAGGCTGCCGCTTATAGGCATGCGCCATCATGCCTGGCCTTCATCCATTTTTTAACCATAAATCCACTACAGTCTGCAGGGTGGAAAAGCATTTACTTGACAAAAAATGGCAGCCAGAAGTCTGAGTCTAATAAAAACATACGTATTATTAATAGTAAAGCCAGTTTATCAAAAAACCTTTTGCGAGTTATATAATTTAATTCCCCACATGGATTACAAAATATAAATAAATAAACAAACACACAATGAATTCTGAGAAAGGATGAGGAGCAACTAGAGGGGGGAGGTAGGGGGGCATTCCCAAGGGGATCAACAAACACATTGTATGAAAACCAAAAATAATAATACATTTAAAAAATTAAAAAAACAAATTCTGCCATAAGGAGAGATTTTTTTTCTTGCCACTAAATATTTATTTCCTGTGTAAGGGTAGTCAGGACCATTGCTGCATACTTTTAAAGGTATAACCACAATATTGCTTTGAAGTTTTGAACAAGGAGCTATGAGGTTAGTAGCATATCTGCAGCTTTAGCTGCATTTTCAGGAAATGTATGTTTATTGTTTGTAAGTACTATTAGATGCTATTAATGGTGCTTTCTTCCCAGAATTTATCTGCTCTTCACACCTTTCTTTTTCAGATCTGCAGACAGTTACTGCTTGACTAGCATATCCCAGGCAGCTTTAGTCATTAGAAGGGATGAAAAGGTGAGCTGATATGATCCCCCCCTTAGCGATGGCACTCTCATTCCATGAGTCCTGTGCCGTCACAGCTCTCTAAGAATGACAAATAATGAAAGGGAAAAAAATCATTCTGAAAACTAGGTAGAAACCCAGAAAATTCTTTATGATCAAAAAAGCAGCTCAAGGCGGTATGTATCCTATGAAAGGGTGCATGTGATCACATCCTGGAGTGAAATGGGCAAAAGATAAAACAGATATTATTCAGCTTCATTAGAAAAAAATTTAATAATGACATGTTGTCTTTTCAAGAATCAGTTTTTAGGAGGTAAAAATGGCAGTTAACGACAAGTTCAAAGCAGAGAAATTTAAGCAGCCGAAAAAGCTCAGTTGGGAGAGCGTTAGACTGAAGATCAAAGCAGAGAAATTTCTATCTTGTAAATGGTTTACTGATGGAATTGTAGGTTTGTTTGCTAGTCCACACTCAAATTTCTCTCCCAGTGACTCACAGAGCCACTGACATCTGCATGATTTTTAAAATGGTATACAGGGAAGTCTGAGTTGGTCATTAATAAGCATATGTCAGGGAGAAAAATCTTTTCTGTTAACCTTTCAACTAACAAAAGACACTTTAATAAGAGGAAAAGTGGGTAACTTTTCATTATTATTTATGTGAATGGGAGTTCCTGCATAAGGAGTGGCACTTAAAGAAGCAATTAGACCCAGGAACCATGTACCATTTTAACAAAGGAAAGGAAGTCTGGATATAGGGCTGAAATAACAAGAAAATATATCAAAGAACTAGTGGAAGATAAGGGCATTTCAGTTGGATCTGTTTATGCAAATTCATATTGGTATCACCTTCCCCCCTTTGATGATGAGAGTGGGCATCCTTCTCAATGGGAACTGATATTCTCCTTTTCGGCAGATGAGAGAAAGGTACAGAACTCGGCTTCTGTTGAATCCCAGTTTCCTTTAGCTCAGAATCATCCTTATGCCAGAGTGTCAGATATTGGCATGGCCTATTCTGATCCCCTTCCCATAATAATGATAATCTCCATTTTGTGAGTATATTTCTTGGGCCATCATTGCTCGTATGACTTGCCCCCAGTGGGAGGACAGAAGTGGCCTTGGTGCCTCTCTTGAGTTTCACTTAGCCTGAGGCTGAGTTGGCTTGGGACTGAGTACCAGCCCTCTGGCCATGAGCATTTCCACCTCTGGGGAAATCTTGCTCAAGCTGTGCTATTTTAGGGAGGCCACCTTTGAATCTCTGTAGTTCTAGATATTATCTGATCTGTTGATCAAACTCTTGAAGAAGGAACCTGGAGACCAGTGTGTGCTGGAAAGGATTACTAAGAGCTCATGAACCACGTGAAGGACTTTCATCCTTGCCCCAGGAAAAATAGCAGCAGGTAGTGCACCAAAGTCTTCAGGAGCAAATGCAAAGTACATTCTTCTACTTGGCTCAGATGTCGAGATGATATGGGACTGGGCCTGAAAGGGTGGGTGTACCTTTGAGAAGAGTATGAAGTATTATTGGAAGAGCTTATCTCTGGGAGTCTCCCAGCCTACTTGTCTCAGCTGGGCCACCTTGTTGCTCTGGGACTCCAGGAAAGTCTGAACATCTCTGAGTTCTTGTTCAGTGCTTCTGTTATTGGGTAAAAAAGCTTTCTATCTTAAAACTTAAATCATATCCTGCTTCTCCCTGGCAGATTCAAATCCTAACCTCCTGCAGGTAAATACCTTCAAGACTAGTCACCTGTGTTATACAAATTCTAGATGCCACTTCTCAGCTCCCAGGCCCAGAGACTGCAGGAAAAAAATCTTAGAAACTGCAGTTTACACCTTCCTATTTTGCCTCAATTTACCCTTTGGAGCTCCTGCAGCCTAAAGACATTCAAACTTGTGGGTTCTTTCCACCATACTCAGCCTTTTCACTAAATTCCAAGTCAGAACAGGACTCTTAGAGTGCAGATTAATTTATTATTAAGCAAAATAAATTTCTATTTACTACATAAACATCTGATCACTCCAACATTGTCCAAAACGTTTCTCAACATTGTCCAAACTCCTTCCCCCAGATTATCTAAAACCCTCAATTCTTTAGTCCTATTAACCTCACCACTTATCCAGTCCTTCAGAGTTCATTTACTCTTGCTCCAAGAGTAAACATCTTTTTTTAAATTAAATTAAAGTTTTTAATTTTGCATATATATATGTGTGTGTATTTATATTTATATTACATTATATGTACCCCCGAGCTCTCCCAGTTCCCTAACACCCGTTAACCATCCAACTCTTTTGTGCCCTTCACCTCCCCTGCCTTGTTCTCCCTCCTCCTCTCCCCCCTCCTCCTCTCCCGCTTCATTGTTCAGTCCCATTGGTTATTTCTTTTTTCTTTTTTTTTTTTTTTGAGACTAGGTCTTGCTATTTTTGCCTGTGGAACTGCAGGCTCTTGTTGCCCAAGGTACCACAGACTCAAGCAATCCCCAGCCTCAGCTTCCCAGGTAGCTGGGATGACAGGCGCACGCCACCACGCCCAGCTATTTTTTTGGAACTAGGTCTCGCTACAGCCCCAGGCGGGACTCGAACCGCGATCCCTAGCCCCGGCCGCTTCATAGGCTGAAGCTTACAAGCACGAGCCACCGTGCCCGGCCCCATTAGTTATTTCTAATTTTTCTTATTCATTTGTTTATTTTTCCCTATATCCATCATATAAGTGAGAACATTCTGTATTTTTCTTTTTCTTTTTGGCTTATTTCTGCTATTATCAGTCTTTCTAGTTCCATCCATGCTGCTGTGAATGACATATGTTTGTCCTCCTTGATTGATGCATAGTATTCCATCGTGTATATTTGTTTCAGCCAAGAGTAGACATCTTTCTTTGGCATGCTCTGGGTCTTCCAAGCAGGCAGTTGAGAGCATAATGCTGTCTTCTCCTTGTCCTCCTCCAGGTAGTAGAAAGAAACTACATAATATTGGAACCAGCAAAGTTCATTTTCTTCTAGGCCTGACTTACATGACCTCTCCAGAAACATCCAAGTCAAATTCAGCAAGACATACTCCACATGGAGTTCAAATCTCCAACTTCTTTAACTTTCAGCAAGCACATTCAGCTTCTGCTACTAAAAGCTGTACGTTACCATGTCAGATCAAAGCCTTGGCCTGAAGCCCCTCATGGTCTTATTGCCTGGTCTCCATCTTTCCTTCCAGAATGGTTGAATCCCTTTCTTTGTCCCAGCTCCATCTATATAACCCTCCTTCCCATCAAGAGAACTCCTGGGGCTGGAGGGGGTGAGAGGGTAAGGGGAGGGGGAAGGCCTGTCAGGCAGGTATGCTAATCAAAATACTACTCAGCTCTCTGTAAAATCTGCAAGTCTAGGTCAGCATGGTGGCGCATGCCTGTAAGCGGCAGCCTAGGAAGCCATGGCGGGGACCAGGGATTGTGGTTCTATTCCTGCTTGGGGCAATGTAGTTCCAAAAAAATAACTGGGCATGGTGGTGTGCACCTATAATCCCAGCTACCTGGGAAGCTGAGGCTGGGGATTGCTTGAGTCCGTGGTACCATGGGCAACGTGAGCCTGCAGTTCCACAGGCAATAATAGCAAGACCTAGTCTCAAAAAAAAAAAAAAAATCTGCAAGTCTCTAGTAACAGGAGAGTAGCTAACTCTTTATCAAATATATGTATACAACTATTAATGGGGGGAGGGTAGACTTCCTGTATCACTTCCACACGTTAATGTGCACACATTAAAGTGGTATCTGTGTCACCATTGGTCTGCAGATCACATTTTGAAAAGGCATTAGGATCTTCATCTGTAAAATGGGCATAAAATTTCCATGAGGATGCTCTGACTGAGATAATATGTGTGTAGGTGCTTGGGAAGATTAGACACTTCTTAAAAAATGGAATAAGTTGTTATTATTGTGGAGATGGGACATGCAAAGGCTTATCTGATAAACTGAGAGAGGGACCCCTGTATTTCCACTGCTTGACACCTGAAGACATGGCCACACACAGCAGATGTGGTGGCTGAGCCCTTCAGAAGTGTCCACGGGGCTGGGCAGACACAGTAGCGCTTGGTGATGTGGTCCTTGAAGAAGGATGAGTAGGTGCAAACTGGGAGCCAACAGGTTTGCACAATAAAATAAGTCCTGAAAATAAGCCTGGAAAGGGTCTGCAAGTTCAGGGAAGAATTTGTACAGAAGCAGGAAGTCCTGCAAGAGAGCAAGGAAATACAGACACAGCATGCACACACACACACACACACACACACACACACACACACTCTGACCAAATCCAAAGAGGGTTAATTTTGTTAGTTTCACATTTTCTTTAAAATCCAGAAGCCAATTAGCCCCTGGTAACTCCATAGGATCCCTTATAAAAACTGGGGCAGTCCATCAAGTGACAGGGTGTGTAGAGCCCACGAGACACTCCTGGAGCAGGTGGGGGCAGGTGAACCCAGGACCACTTTGGCGTTTAATTTAGTACAGGGCCACTTCACAGCCCCATGAACTGGTGTCAAAGAACCTGCTCAGCCCCCAACCTGGGTCTCCACTTCCTATGCTGACATGTTGCTCTCAGATTCTGATCATTCTCGAGTAGGCAGCAGAGTGGAACAGCAGATGGAAAGAGTTTGACTTGCTTGAGTCACAGTGCAGCTGGAAGAGCTGACTCTCCAGTATCCCACTCCACACTGCCTATTGGAACTGTGTGGGCAGGGTGACATTTCTGTTAACCAAGGAGCAACGATATAGGTTCTCCAAGGGCCCAGCACCTCTTCCCATTGCCCCATTTGCTGAGAGCACCAGCAACCTTTTTTTATTTTTTTGAGACTAGATCTTGCTCTTTTTGCCCATGGAACTGCAGGCTCACATTGCCTGGGGTACCACAGACTCAGCAATCCCCAGCCTCAGCTTCCCAAGTAGCTGGGATTACAGGCACACGCTACCATGCCCAGCTATTTTTTGGGACTAGGTCTTGCTGTGTTGCCCCGGGTAGGACTTGAACTGCGATCCCTAGTCCCAGCTGCTTCATAGACTGACGCTTACAGGCACGTGCCACCGTGCCCGACGGAATGCCAGCAACTTAATCCAAGCCACATTGCCCAGTGTTGACCCATGAGATTCCATGGTCCCCATTCTTCTCCATTAAGAAGCACCTGGGAAGGGAATAAGCTGAGCTCAGGTGTTCCTAGGGGATCCCATTCCAGGATCATTTGACAAGGTATTGGAATGAAAGCTGGCACTAAGGGAATAAGGACACCAGAGTGGGCAAGAAGCAGGTTTATTAATACCGTACTGACTCAGTGGATTCACATCCCAAGGCTGAGCTAGAAAGTGAAGGGTTTATATACCCTTTACATGTTGTGGTATTCTTGGTGGGCTATCATGGGTGTAGGTCAAGGCCTGACATGACGGAAGACAGAATGAGGAAAATTGAAGGAGAAACTGGGCTACATGCCAGTAAACTGAGTCAGTAAGTCATGGGTTGTTTATCTAGACTTATAGGCTGCATTTCTGAGGTCACTGTGCTTCAGCGCATTTCACTTTCTCATGCTTCATTTGGTCTTCCGGGTTCAGGACAAGGTCTTTCAAATAAGTACCTGTGATCATCTTAGGCATCTTTTCATACTTAGATAAGAAACTGTACTGGATTAGTCAGTATCCACTCCCCATGTTCATTTTCTTCCTGTAATATCACTCTGTGATCTTATGTAGATGCATACTATACATATACTATGCTTGAAGATGAGGTCATACTTGAGTAGGGTAGATCTTTGATCCAAATGACCGGTGTCTTTATAACAAGAAGAGAAGTCATGCAGAGGCAAAGACACATGCCAGAACACCCACTGCTGATGGAGGCAGAGAGCGGAGCGATGCAGCGGCAAGCCAAGCAGCACCAAGGACGCCATGGAGGGGTCAATCAAGTGTAACCCTGGCCTGGCTCCAGACCCGCTGGACCCAACTTGAGCCTTTACCAGAGCCCGCATAATCCCTGAGCCAGACTGTGCCTTCTTTCTGTCATCTCAGGTAGGAAGGAGACTCCTTTATGATTAATCACTGGGTTTTCAGAAAGTATGTGGGGCCCAGCTTTTCTCAGAAATGATATTCAGGCTATTTAACAACTGACTTAATAACAGTCAGGACAGCATGCTTTTTGCCCTGGTCAAATGCCACTTCCAGCCTCACTGGCTCTTCTACAGCTTCCTATCTTGATTATGTGGTTATATTTCACCTCTGGTGCCTTTCGGAGAGGAAAGCCTGCAACAGGTGTGATGGGGGTGGCTGCTGAGCTCCCAGTATTTCCCTTTGCTTTGACAACAGCGTCAGCACACAGAGTCTGGGTCCTCACTGCCTGGGGACTTGAGGGTACTGATTACACCTTTTCTCTCTTTCATGTTCTGAGCATATATTAGACGTATATAGAGTTTTGAAACAGTCCCATTTTGACCCACTTGGGTAAAGTTGGGATGCAGTTCTTTCTTCAGCAGAGAGGCTCACAATCACAGGACTACCCTGTTGAAGGGGATGCGTCTAGCCAATCTCCACTCCAGTGTTGATCTGCAGGTGCCTGATCACATTTCTCCTACAGTACTTTTTTTAAAATTCTTTTTCCCCGAGACTAGGTCTTGCTATGTTGTCTGGGGTAGTTTTGAAGCCACAGACTCAACTGATTCTTAACCTCAGTCTCCCAAGTAGCTGGGATTTCAGGCGTGCGCCACCATACCCGGCTTCTACAGACACTTATTCGAGATAGAGTCTGCTCAGCCCATTCCCTTGGACTCTCCTCTGGGCTGCCTCCCAAGGAACTGGAGAGGGTTTGGTTGCACTGACTCAAGAAAAAAAATCTTGATTCAGTATTGTAATTCTATCTGGCTCTTTGAGCCCCAAGTTAGCTAAATGGAAAACTTAACAAAAAGGTTCAACTTTGTTATTTGAGGTGGGAGAGCCCTGGGGTAGATGATGATGTAAAATAAAACAAATAATAAAAATAAAATTTAAAATATTGCTATTTAAGAAGTTACATTGCTTTGGGCATAGCTCTAGATCTTTTTTTAGGAATTTAATTTTAAAAATCTGGCCTGGGCCGGGCACGGCGGCTCGTGCCTGTAAGCTTCAGCCTATGAAGCAGCTGGGGCTAGGGATCGCGGTTTGAGTCCCGCCTGGGACCCGTAGCAAGACCTACTTCCAAAAAAATAGCTGGGCGTGCCCCTGTAATCCCAGCTACCTGGGAAGCTGAGGCTGAGGATTGCTTGAGTCTGTGGTACCCCGGGCAACGAGAGCCTGCGGTTCCACAGGCAAAAATAGCGAGACCTGGTCTAAAAAAAAAAAAAAAAAAAAAAAAAAAAAAAAAAAAAAAAAAAAAAAAAAAAAAAAAAAAAAAAAAAAAAAAAAAAAAAAAAAAAAAAAAAAAAAAAAAAAAAAAAAAAAAAAAAAAAAAATTTAAAAATCTGGCCTTAGAAAACTATGATTGAAAACTGTCCACACCTTCAAAAACCAAAGCGTCACTCTTAAAAATGCAGATTTATGGAATAGTTTTTTATCTGGAGCAAAGAACTAGTTAGAAACTGAATACTTTTGGTTCTTCCCTTTAAACACTCTAGCTTACTTCTTTCCTTTCCCATTTACTAAGTAAGGAATCTAAGATGACATCTAAAGCCACATGGACTAGTGACTTAATTATCCTATTTACTAATTCATAACTTTTAAAAGATGGATTTCCTATTAAATCAGGATTTACCTTTCCCCTTCTTCAACTTTTCAAAATAATTGTTATCTTTTCCTTCTTAAGTTATTTTTTTGCTTTTTCCACATTATGACTCTTCCTTCCTTTTGTTAACTTGGTTTTCTATGTGCCTATAATTCCCTTTTCCCAAAAGTTCCTGTAAATCAACCTCGTGACCCGTAATTACTTCTCAAATGGTTAATGTTCTAGCGATTCCTTCTTTCCTCTCTGATTATCCCAGACAAGCTCCACTCAGCCATCATTCCTCTCACTTCAGTTTGCTCTTTAAGCAGCAGTTATTAACCTTGATAGGAGCGCTATCATCCTGGCTGGAGCTTCTGTTTCTGGACTCCATGCCTTGATTTCCATATCTTGACTCCCTCTCTGTTTTGCTGGAGCATACCCTGCAGTAACTTCCCATGAAACGATACCTGGGAGGCAGTGACATTTAGTTCTTGAATGTCTGAAAAGTACATTTTATTTATATGCTTGGTTGTTCACTTTGTTAGAAGAGCTGGAGTCCGTGGGTCTGGGTGTATATGACAGCTGCAGAGTTAACAGCCGCCACACCAGCACACAGTAGTAAGCAAAGTGAAGATTTATTAAAGCAAAAGAAAGAAACTTCCAAGAGAGGAAGCCCATTCTAGCTCTGTCTTTCCCATGACTAACTACTGGGAGGTTTCCTAATGCCCAGTGTGCCAGGCAGTTGACTAGGTACCAGGTGGTCAGGAAATTTCATTGGTGGTTGGGAAGTTTCATTGGTGGTTGTTTTTTGTTTCCTAATTACCCTCTGATTGGATCTTGCTCTACATGGTGGCAACTCCACAAAACACCTTTGTTTTACGGGATGCTGCTTTGTCTAAGATCATTGTTTTCTATCTCTTTCCTGTCCCTGGTCTCAACTTGTTAGGTGAAGAAATATAGGAATTCTTAGAATTCCAATGCTTCCACTGTTTTTAAGAATTTACTTGTGCTGTTAAATCTGATGGCTTTTGAATTCTTCATTTTGTAATTAATTGGGTGAGTCTAATATTTAATATTTTTGAACCTATAAAATGACAGTTTCATAGTTTGGGGGCCAATATCTTCAATCATTTCCTTCCCCTTTTTGCTGTCTTTTTTTTGGAACTCTTTATTAATCAAATTTTGAAGATGCCTTGCACTATCAAATATCTTAAATCTTCTAGTGGGAGCAAAATTTGTTGCTACCTTCTGAAAGTCACTCAGCAATGAGTATTAAAAATCTTACAAACACATACACATACTTTGATTCATTAATTTTATATTTAAGAATCTCAAGAAATGTCAAAACATGCTTTAAAATATATGCTCTAAGAAATGAACACTCTTACACTGCTGGTGGGAATGTAAATTGGTCCAGCCACCATGAAAAGCTGTGTGGAGGACCCTTAAAGTACTGAAAATGGAACCACTATTCGATCCAGCAATCCCACTTCTAGGAATTTACCCAAAAGATACAAAAACACTAATTCAAAAGGACACCTGTGCTCAGATGTTTATTGCAGCACTATTTACAAAAGCCAGGATATGGAAACAACCCAAATGCCCCTAAATAGATGAATGTATCAAAATGTTATGGTATATGTACACAATGAAATATTAGTCATCAATCATAAAAGACAAACTTACGTTATTCGAGGCAATATGGATGATGCTAGAAGGAATCATGCTAGTAGAAATAAGCCAGAAAGAAAAAGAGAAATACTGGATGGTCTCACTTCCATGAGAGATATAGGGAAAACAAACAAACAAACAAACAAACAAACAGATAAGAAAAATTTAAAACTGTCAGCAGAACTGAAATATAGAATAAGAGAGGGGGAGGAAGGATAAAGATTAAGGGTGGATTAAGATTAAGATGATGGTGCATGGGTGACAGTGTAGTGGAAGACCCCTGGGACTGACAATGAAGTAAAAAATTAATTTTTTAAAAGTATGCTCCAGTACATATTTGCATTATTAACAATAGATAAAAATTGAAATAAAAATATTCCAATTTAAGGAAGTAATTAAACAAAATTAGAGTTTCTGCAGCATGAGCTACTATGCATTATAAAGATATTTAAGAAGAAAAATTTAATAACATGAAAAGTATTGATAATGTCTATTATGATAGCTTGCTTTGTTTGCAATCTCCTAGCAGATTGCTGGCAATGGACATCACATTCTGGTTTTCCACTTATTCAACAATACTTTTTTTTTCCTTCTACCTTTCTGGGATAGCAGACAATTTCACTTTTTTGAACCATGTTCCCCTAACGATGGCACTGACAAAATGAGAGTAGTGGTTTCCTCTGGGTGGAAGGCTGGAATCACACCTGTTAAAGTGTCAACTTACTGTTATGATTAGTTTTTTTTTTCTACCAGACAGTAAGTTTGGCCTGCACTTGACCTCAGAAATCTCATGGCTTAACACCCTATTCTGCCATACTTTGACCATCTTTCAAAGAATAACAGTTTCATGGTCTTTAAGTTTTTGTTGGTTTCATGGATCCTACTTTTTTTATATTAAATAATTTATTTATTTATGTATAAATTTCACATCTTTGTAGTCCCGGAGTTTGCCCACCATCTTCCCTCTCTGACTATTCCCACCCCCCCCCCCAGTTGTGTACTTCAGTTTGGTTGTTAGCTTGTTTTGACTTTTCCTCATGGCTTTTTATTTGTTTTTCCTACGTCCCATATATTAGTGAAACCATTTGGTTTCTGTCTTTATCTTTATGACTTGTTTCTGCTGATATGATGTCTTCTAAGTATATCCATGTTATCATAAAATCATGAAATTTGTCATTTTTGATTGAATCCATGTTATCATAAAATCATGAAATTTGTCATTTTTGATTGATGAGTAATATTCCATTGTGTATATATACCACATCTTTTTCATCCAGTCTTCTGTTTGGGGATATTTGGGTTGTTTCCATATTTTTTGCAATTATAAATAGTGCTGCAATAAACATCCAAGCACAGGTGTCCCTTTGTACCCACATTGAAGTCTCCTTTGGGTAGATTCCCAGAAAAGCAATTGCTGGGTCAAATGGTACTTTCATTTTCATTAGTTTGAGGGTCCTCCACACTGCTTTCCATATTGGCTGAACCAGTTTACATTCCCACCAGCAGTGTAAGAGTGTTCCTTTCTCTTCAAATTCACGCCAGCTTTTGTTGTTGCCGTTTTTTGGATGTGGGCTGTTCCTACTGGTATAAGGTAGTATCTCCTTGTGGTTTTGATTGCATATCCTTGATTGTTAGTGACTGAGCATTTTTTCATGTGCCTGTTACTTGTATTTCCTCTTTGGAGAAGTGTCTTTTTAGTTCTCCTTCCCATTTTTTGAATGAATTTTTTCTTTGTTTTAGTTAAGTTATGTGAGTTCTTAGTGTATCTTTGTTATCAGACACTTATCACTTGTATGAAGGGCAAAAAAATTTTTCCCACTCAGTTGGGTTTCTTTTTGTTTTCTCTGTTGTCTGTTTTGCTGTACAAAAGCTTTTTAGTTTGATGTAGTTCCAGCTGTTTGTTTTCCTTCATTTTTTTACCTGCTATAGATGTATCTAGAAATGAATTTCTAAATTGTAGCTCACAGAGGGTTTTTGCCCAAGTTTTCCTCTATGTATATTATGGTTTCCGGTCTTACATCCAAGTCTTTTATCCATTTTGAATTAGTATTTGTACAAGGTGTTAAGGATGTTCCTTGGTTCATTTTTCTTTTTTTTGCATGTCTTGGCCCAGTTTTCCCAGTACCATTTATTCAAGAGGCTGTCCTTGTTCCAATGTAACTTTTTCACTCCTTTGTCAAAGATTAGTTGACTATATATGTGTGGTTTTATTTCAGGGCACTCAATTCTGTTCCATTGGTCTGATAGTCCGTTTTTGTGCCGGTATCATGGCTCCTAATGTTACCGTGTTTTTACCAGGTTGTCTGGCAAAGTCACAGAAAGACTTGGATGACACAGGCAAGCAAGTGAAAAGAGACACATTTATTTAGAAGAATAGATATGAGAAGAAGTTTATACCAGGGGGAAGGAGAGGAACAAAATGTTGTAGGAATCCCTGATGTGTGGATCAGAAGGAACATGAAAACTTAAAGTGGCATTATGCCTCAAAGCATATACTTTTTACCCTAATTATTCCAAAAGCCCATCAGTCTCCTTGGGATTGGCTGACACCACCTGTGCCAAGGTTCAGTGTCAGTTTTCAGCTCTTGGAATTGTCTTGTCACTGCCTGGAAATGCCCCAGTGGCTCCTCATCAGATTCCAGGTTAGTTGTTTCAAATCTGGTGCCCATAGACTAGAGCATGGCTAGTTCATCTCCTTTGGAATTTGCTTTCTTCATTCCCATTCTCATAGTCTCCAAGGCTTAGTTCTCTTAGTTATCCAGAGATACCTTCCTTTCTGCCCTACTAGGAATAAACTGCTTCTCATGTGTTAAGACTGAGGAATTTCACCCTCTGTTGTTCCAGGAGACAGTAAAGATCATGCCAGTATAGAATAGGTTGAGTTTCCAAGCTGCACCAGCTGCTGTCACTGTTGAGATATCAGCCAGCAAGATAATTTTATGTGCAATGATTCATAGATATGACACCCAACACCTTTACCACAATCTTATTTGTAGGCTAGAAGCAAATCTCGGGGCTGCCCACACTCAAGGGGAGTAGATTCCATGGGGAAATCTTAGTGTCCATCACAAAACCATCTTAGAGTCCATCTGCCACAGTCTTCAAGTGAGATTTTAATTTGGGATAGGTTCACATCTCCTCATTTTGCTTTCCATGCCTCTGACCTCCCATCATATTTTCCCACTTTTTGCTTTACGGATCTTCAGCTCTTTCTTAAAGTTCATCGGTTTTTCTGTATTTCATCTTAACTCATCTGTGGCATTTTATATTTCAGTTCATCTTTTCTTTTTTTAACTTCTAGACCGTCTATTGTTTTTTTTTACTACCTAAACTATTTTTGATGACTTTTTATTTCTTCATTATATTCCAGCCTTTTCCTTTAACTTATTTTTTAAACAAGACTCTATTTAAATAGCAAAATGCTTGACTTGAGAAGGAGGCCCTTCTCTTAGACTAATTCATATCCATGTAAAGAGAGTTTGTTCTACATAGGACAGCTATATACAAAAAGGTTATACATTGTCCTTAGTTTTACAATGACAGACTAAAAACCATTAAAATTCTCTAGTAGGACAAAGTAAGCAAGAATTTTATGCTGTTCTCTTTATAATTATACATCTGTGAACTAAAGTAATTTTCTGGAATGTGAAGAACTGAATGAGCATGCCACTCATGGAGAAAGGGGTACTTTCATGGAACCATCTTTTGCCCTATCCCATCCCTGTCCATCAAAACATACCACTGGCCAATTAGATTTTTTAAATGCAGTTTGCTTGTGCGGACATACCAGTTGCTTATAAATAAAGGAATGAGAAGGGGGAAATGAAAGGATGGAGAAAATTATACTTTAGTAGTCAGGAATTGTGTGGTCAAATTGAAGTTTTCCAGTTGAGAATGTCTTCTTTTTTAAAACAATGTATTTTCATTGCTTACTTATTTATGTGTATACTGACACACACATGCACACACACACACTTTTTACATCATTGTATTCCCTGGGTTTCTCCCATCACCATATCACCGGTGAACCGTCATCTTGAACTTTCATGTTTATCCCTTCCCTAATTTCTCCCTCCCTTCTCCCCCTTCCCTAGCTCTATGCTTTTGTCCTGTTGTCAGCTTGCTAATTTTGACTTTTTCTAGACCTTTTGTTTGTTTTCCTATATCCTGCTGTGATCGTATAGTGGTTAGTACTCTGCGTTGTGTTTTCCTATATCCCACCAATAATTGAGACCATCCAAGTTTTGTCTTTTTCTTTCTGGCTTATTTCTGTTAGCACAGTTCCTTCTAGGTTCATCCATGTTATTACAAATACACCAAATTTGTTTTTTTGATTGCTGAATATTTCCATTGTGTAAATACACCACAACTTTTTCATCCATTCACTATTTTGGGGACATTTGGGTTGTTTTCAAATCCTGACTGTTGTAGATAGTGCTGTAATAACTATCCTATTATAGGTGTCCTTTTGAATTAGTGTTTTGGTTTTCATTGGATTGATTCCCAGTAGTGTAATTGCTGGATTGAATGGTAGTTGCATTGTCAGTAGTTTGAGGGTCCTTCACACAGCTTTTCATAGTAATTGGGCCAGTTTGTATTCCCACCAGCAGTGTAAGAGTGTTCCTTTTTCTTCACATAAACAGTTACCCATGTTGTTCCCGTTTTTTTGGTTGTTGTTGTTTGTTTGTTTGTTTGTCTTTTTAATACGGACCAGTCTTACCGGTGTGATATCTCATTGTGGTTTTCATTTGCTTTTCCCTGATTATAAGTGATGTTGAGCATTTTTATATGATTATTGGCCTTTTTTTTTAAATTTATTTTTATTGTGTTTTATTTTACGTCATTATCTACTGTGGGGTTCTCCCATCACCGTATCACCTGTGAACCATCGTCTTGAGAATATCTTCTTACCGGCTTGGTCTGTGTCCAGTAGCTGGGTCCCTTTTTAACAGGACCTTCCCTCTGCTGTTGGAACCATCAATTATATCTCCAGTCTCTGTTCCCGACAGCTGTGTCTATTTCATTGATTGGCTGCCCATCAAATCAGAATCAACTCTGCCTCATTGATAAAACCTGTCATTCATAGGGCTGTCATTAGTGCACTGAGCTGGGTGTGCCTCTTCCTCTTCACCCGCACCCCAAAATCATCTTGACCTACCACCTTCAGATGAATATGACTGTTGTTCTCCATCTTGACAGCTTCTTGGGAGTTGGCCACAGTGAACACCAGAGTCCCAGATGCTGATTCACAGAAGAGGTAGTGAGTATGGGTGGGACCAAGCAAACAAACACCCAGGGGTGCAGCGGGAGGTGGTGACAGTAGAGGATCCCTCCTTCATTTCTTGAAACATCTATATATGTTTAATAATTTCTGTATGATTAATAATTTCTGTAGCCAGAGTCCTGGTGGGCCTCATCTTAAGGTTTGATGTTTTTGCTACCAAGCAATACTGCCCAGCTAGGAAGAGAAATCCCTGTACAGAACCTGCTGTGCTCTGCTCTCCTGCCCCTGGACTGTGAGAGTTTTTGGCTGACAAAGTGCAGAGTCAGAAGGTAAAGCAGTTTTCTCAGAGTTTCTCAGACTGTTGTTCTCTGTGACCTTCCAGCATATGTGTGGAGAGCAGCAAATAACATGTAACCTTGACCTATAGTTCACAGGCCCAAAACATACTTCCATAACCTAGCCTAACTTGGCCATGTGCCAGCTTTGTCTAAAAATTATGTAACGCAAATGGCTAAGCCCCGCCCAATCTGCACGCCCATCCCGGGTCCTGAGCCATCAGAGCTCCTTTGTCATCCAGGAGTAAAGGTGGCAACCACCTCCAGGTAGGCTTCCTGTGCCTTGAGAGCCTGGCAGGGGGGCTCGGGTGGGGTTTAGCCCCATCCACCAGCAGATGGTTGCACGGGGCAGCCATCTGCAGCTCGGATGGGCTGAGGCATGTTTCCCTCAGCCCCTAGCCCAAGGGGGGTTTGAGGGAAGGGAGGGAATGCCCTTTCCATTTCGCTCTCACCCCAGCTAATCTTCAGGAGGAGGAAGAACATACATAATATAAACATACAAAATATGATTTATACATAATATAAATCATAGTGTGGGTGAAAGGGGACCAGGTAAAAATCCAGCTCACAAACCTGAGCTCGCTACAGGAGATGGAAAATCGAGAGAACTGGTGCATGCGAGACAAGAGAAACAACTATGGAAACACGATGTCACGAAGCGCACCTATGCGCTCACCAGGTCTGGAAGACCCAAGACTTCATTTCAGAGATGCCTTCTAGTAGAGCAAGGTGCCCCTCCCCACTCCACGGGAGAGGAAGGCCAAAGAGTGGGGGCATCGGTCCCACAGCAAAGCTGCAAACTGAGGCAGAGGAAGTGATCTACAACGGCTATTCACAGATACCTTCTTCACCAACACTGGCTAGGGGTGAGACCCCCTAAACCTGACACCAGAACCATGAGGTTAAGTAGCAAAACAGCAGAGATGGGATTGGAGAAGACAGCCTCCAACGAGAAAACATGGCGTGGGCAGACCACAAATAAATATAGATTGGCTGCCTAACGCAAACTTAAGACTGAAAACCTACCAGCAAGGTTCACCTGATCTCAAGAACACAGTCCCTCATCCAATGAAAGGACACTGCCACAGTAAAGAGACTTAACACAGACTAGCAAACAACAAAGAGAGGAGTTTGGGAGAATGGAGGGGGTACCAGAGGGAGGAAGGAGGAGGGGGGGGAAGGTAGTCCAAAAACCATTTACCGAGGTTGTGATTTAAAGATAAAATAAGTAAAATTAAAAATAAAACAAAATAAAAATTACATAAAGCTAATGGGCTCTGGGGGTATAACGAGAAACTCATGTCCACTTATGGCCCAAATCCCATCAATCATTTACACTGTCACCAAGACCAGTCATAGTTCAAGTGTCCGATGACCACGTGCGGCCAGTGATGGCTGGATTAGACAGTGTTGCCCCAGACATGGTAATATTGAATCTAGGGCTCCCTGAGACTATGACCCCTGGGCTCCTGCTGGGGTTCTAGAGCAACACTCAGAGAGGTCTCTGCATGGATGGCAACTGTGAACCCCAAGCACTCCTCCTCCAGGATGCAATGCCTCCACAGAGAGCAGGACCTAGACCAGAGTCTCATCTTGCAGGGCACCATTTAACCCCTTCCTGGATCTCTGAGCCTGCCCTCAGTAATCTTTCCCAAAGAATTGAGCATCATTGGTTGGATCTTTCATTTCCACCTACATCATTTTCACCGACAACTGAAACGGGACTTTAGGCCATGGGCAGTGGCAAGGAAACACTGCCCGGGGCACCAGACAAGACAGAATCCAATTCTCACCAGACACATGTCCTTCCTGAGTCCCAGAGGCAGTATCATGTGGCATATGGGAGCTCAGCTTCCAAGTCAGAGGGCAGATCCAGTCCCCGAGTGCCTGAACTGTGTGGCTCTGGGAAAAGCATCCTACCTTCTGTTCTTCCACACTGGTGGGTGCAGATGAGAGGTAGCACCTGTACTGTTTGATGCTTAAGCAAGATAACAATTGCAAAGCACTTAGCACAGACCCTGCCACTGGCATTGTGAAAATGACAGCTTCCACCTGTTATCTCTGCACCTTTGTTTTCTGGGTTGTAGAGTGGATGTAATCACATAGAATGACCTGCTTTACAGGGTCCTATGAGGCCCACAGGAGTTAGCAAACATGGAAACACTTTGTAAAATTGGGAAGCTTCCTTCTAAAGTTGAAACACGACTGTTCCACAGCTTAATGGTGGTCCGACTTTAAAGAGCCATTACAAGTTCCAAATTGAGGGGA